>PYSR01000113.1:79675-113949 GCA_003049425.1 Magnaporthiopsis incrustans | reverse complement strand
CGGGAACAGGTACCGCGGCAAGGGCTATGAGGTGAGGAGCTGGGTATGCAGATGTGGACGACTCTGACCAACACCGGCAGCAGGCAAGGTCAGGATCGGGGCCGGTAACCATTGTGCCGGCACCAATAGCCGTCAACCCGACGACCATAACGGGCACCTTTGGTTTCCAAACCGCGGTTTTTCGTGGGCTTAGGTATCCTCATCTCGAATTCTTGGGAGTCGACCACGATCCTAGCTTCCCATCCGACATCCTCACTACGGCCTGCCGCAAGGAAACCGTCACCTCGCCTGCCAACTTCCTCCCAGCCTTGGCGGCCTTGCCGAGGAACTGATACCGATAATTCCCTACCAGCGCAAGAAAATGCTCTGTCGAATTCGGCCGAGTCCGGATCCTCCGTTCGCCATAACTGGGACGATATGATCTAGTTCAATTCCGAAAGGCTTTACGATACCACCCCCTTGGATGGCACGAACTGGCCGTTTAGCACGGATTCTTCGGAAAGCACTGGTGCCGAGGTTGTGACCGCCGAAGCCGCATAACTGGCCACTGCTAGTTCCGCCACACAAGGGCAGTCCAGCCCCAAGGTCTTGTTCCTCGTGCGGCGGAGCAACGAATGAAGTCCTGGAGATGACGCATTTCAGATTAAAGGTACTGCACGACGGGCAAATGCGCTGCAGAGCCACGACGACGCCTTAGGCGCCGGAGCGAGCACCTGAGGCTCCGCGGGCTGCGTCCTCGACAGCTTGACAGCAACTCAGCGGCAAGGCCAACCCCGAAATACCCCCCATTTTCCGCTCGTGCTGGAGGCTGTACGACGCCTGGAAGCTCCGGGATCCTGCGGGTGGCCCGAAACGAAGACGAACAAAACGCCACGCTTGTCCTCCGGGCTTGTTCATCATTATCAGACTACCTACAACGAAAGACGCGGACGATGTCGACTTCCCGCTGCCACGGCTGTCCAGCTTGGAGACGGACGTAGCTTTGCAAGGAGTCTACCGTCCATCCCATGCGGAAATACGGAGCGGTGTCGAAAACCGCCGGCCAACCCAGCCGGGCGGATAACATACATACTTTGGTTGACCGCAGCGGATTTATCGTCTTTACGACCAACAATCGACGGCGAGAGTGAAAGAACACCTGGGGCGGAACCATGCCCGACGCAATCCATGATGAAATACTGGGGCGAAGGCGACGGCTGGCAGTCTGACGGCTAGGTGTGGCGTGAGTATTGTTTCCCATCTTTCCTCGCGGGTTTTGCTTTATACCACCAGACGGGGTAGAATGCTGGTATTTTGTGACCAACCCAAGATGCAGAGAGCAGAATCAGGACCCCGTTCCTTTCTCCTTCCAACTTCCCCGTTCGTCCCGGAATCCCCAACTTACCACAATTCCCCGGCCACTTTGATGCGACGCACTGCCTTCCAACAGACCCAACCATTGGCAGTAGGAACGGCGGCTTATTTAGCCCTTGATCTCCGCGTTGCCATAGCCGCTCAACTTGTGGTTGGTTTCCCCGCTCGAAACAGTCTCGCGGTGGGAGGCGTTTGCTTGCTCGTCGCCATGCCGCTTTGGCGTCCATGTAACGGTCTAGCCGGACATCCTAAGTCCTGGGTGTAGACGTTTCACTGTACAGTTTTAAATGCTTAATAGTAGTATAAAGGAAAGAAGAAAAAAGCAAACACATGACAACGAGGGCTTCCCAGTGCCGGAAAAGGTTTGCTAGCTGTCCAACAACCGTCTGCTGCGACGTATCCTAGGAACCCACTTATGCTCCAACACATATGCAACATCCCTGGACGACACGAGAAATATGCTCTTGGCGCTTATCCTCCCCCAACAGCGCGACCCGGGTATGCCAGGGCAGGATCTCTTCCCACCTGCACTCAATCGCGCGCATTCTGCCCGCGGTCGGCCGACGCCAAAGGCGCAGCGCGCCAGATTCCTTTCCCGGTCCTAGCCAGAATCGCTCATCCTGAAATACTGTAGCCTTTGTCATTCCAACTCACGCGATCCATAGCGGCAACATGGATAATCTTTGCACTTTCGAGCTCGACCTACTCGAGACGAAAACTAGAGACGGGCGATACGGGCCGGTTTTTACGGCAAGGGGGCCCGGCATGGGGGAACTCCTCACGGCTTACAGACTGGACCTCGAGGAATCCGCCATAAAAGTCATCTTGAAAAATTTACCGAGGCCGCCTCCTCAGCAACATGGACAACCACCGTCCTCTGTTCTCTTCTCCTACCTTGGCTACCAGCGCAAGGGTGATCAGACCTACCTACTGACAAAATACATCCCCGGCGGCATGCTTCACGACTTCATCCACAAGAGGCCTATCCCGCCGCCGCTCGTGCGCACCATTCTCCGCCAGCTCGTCCAGGCCCTCGAACAACTGTACGATGACCAAGGATTTGCGGTGGTTTTTCTCGACTCGAGGCATATCTTGCTCGACAACGTTTGCAACGTGAAAGTCGAGGCCCCGCTCTGCGATGTGACCAGAACCGGCGAGGCACTGCCAAGCGCGATTTTGACGCTTCCAGAACTCGTTCTCGGCGGCCAGCAACAACAGGGCATGAGAAAAGCCGACGTCTGGCTGCTTGGAATTATTGCAATTCGCATGCTGGCGGGCAAGCGCAGCCTCGCCGACGCCAACACGGCCAGCCAACTCGGAGAGGAGATCAAAAAGGGGAAATGGGAATCTGCCTTTGAGCTGCTGGTGCCCGACAAAGTGAAAGCCCTTGATGATGGACCGGCCCTGGACTTTCTGCGCCAGTGCTTTACCATGTGAGTTAAAGCCAAAAGTCACGGTGTTGTTCTCAGCTGTGCTAATCAAGTTTGTCCTGATTCCAGAGACGTCAACCAACGGCCGAGCATCTCGGACCTGCGGAACCACCCCTTCCTGGCCGCAACTTGATCTTGGCACTGGGCGCTCGGCGCAAACGAGCAAGTGGACAGTCGCTCGTCACAAGCCACTCATGCATGCCCAACAGGCAGCCTGCGCCCAGCTTGTCACGCGATAGGAAGTCCTTGCCGCAGCGCTTGCAGTTAGTGATAGTTAGTGTGTTCTTAAAGGCGTTATAGTCAGAGTCAGAGCCAGACGACTTGGTGCCGGAAGAGGACCGCTCTTCTTCGTCAGATGAACTGCTAGAACCGGACTCGATCAGGTTGATCTTAACATCATTTCTCTTCTCGTGAGGCTCCTTGGGCGGGGGTGGTGACTCTAGTGTCGAGAGGTACGAGACTCGGTAATGGCCCATTTCAGCAATCTCTTCTGCCAATCGCCCATTAGTTGCATCAAAACACGGTGACGGTAAAATGTAGTGAATGACGTGCCTTTGCAATTTATTTATAACATCCGAGAGGCTTTGGTTCAATACCCCGCACGTGCTTGAGCACGGGACCATCTGCCCGCCTCCCGATTCTGCCGGGCGGTCAGCTGCCAACGCGTTCTGGGTTGCCTGAGCTCAGCTCCACTGGAGCTCCCGCCCTATCTAGAGCTGCGGTTGTCTACAAGCGGATTACCCTGCAACCGCAACCCGCATCCTCCGCGTCCAACAATAAAGCGTCGCCAGTTTCTTTACTTTGCCAAATCCCGACCTAGAGACTCAGGCGCCCACACTGCAACCATCACGATGGAGTTTGGCAACTCGGGAATGTTGAATGAAGGTGGGCTTCCCCGCTGGGCGGCTCCAACACGAACCCGGGGACGTCTCGGCTGACGGAGAATGCAGATGGCATCCATCTCGACATGGACCGCCTAAAGAAGGGCGAGGTCAAGTGAGTGCACTCTCGCGCTCGATCAGAGACGAATCGCAGGCCCCTTTCGCAAAGCATGCTAACAGGTCCTCGTAGCCTCGGCACTTCGATGTAAGCCGGTCCCGCCTCATGCGTCCCGCACTGCGCGCCCGCCCCGGAGCTCGACCTCTGACATCATGACAGTATGGCAGTTACCTTCAAGGACGGTGTCATCCTAGGTATGTCGACCTCCAGGCCTTTTGCGATAATGATTCCGCACCCCCGGCCCTTATGCTGCGCAAACCGCTGACTCCAGACTACTTTGCCCCAAACACAGGAGCCGACTCGCGGACGACGACGGGAGCGTACATTGCAAACCGAGTGACGGATAAGCTTACTAGAGTCCACGACACCATCTGGTGCTGTCGGTCCGGGTCCGCGGCGGACACGCAGGCGGTCGCCGACATCGTCCAGTACCAGCTCGGCCTCTTCCACATGATGAACGGCAAACCGCCCACGACCCAGACCGCCGCCGCCATCTTCCAGGAGATGTGCTACGCCAACAAGGACCGCCTGTCGTAGGTGCCCACTCCGTTACCACCCTCTCCATTTTCGATATTTCCCTTGGGGACTGCATATGATGGGATCCCCCACAGTGGCTAACAAATAGCCTTCCCAAACAACAGGGCTGGACTCATCATTGCGGGCTGGGATGAGAGGCACGGCGGCCAGGTCTACTCGATCCCGCTCGGCGGATCGCTGCACAAGCAGGCATACGCAATCGGCGGCTCTGGGTCGACGTACATCTACGGATACTGTGACGCGAACTGGCGCGAGGGAATGGAGGAAGAGGATGCCGTGGCGTTCGTCAAGGGCGCTTTGGGCGAGGCCATCAAGTGGGACGGCAGCTCGGGCGGTGTTATCCGCATGGTCGTTTTGACGGCCAGGGGCGCCGACAGGCACCTCTACTTGCCCGACGAGAACTACACGGTGAATCACCAATAATGTGGCGGCCGGCTCGCAGGCATGGGGAAGCAGTGGTTGCGAGAGGTATGTGGGGGCGACAGGCGGACAGTGGACGAAGGCTGTCGTCGATGGGACCGTCGCTCCGAAGGCTTGAGAACACGCGCTTGGTCTAGACGACGATTAGACATGATGATGGGCCGCATCGGGTTGTCGCTCCAGCGGACCAACCTTGAAGCGAGGTGTGCAGCTATGAAAAAGACAACCGACCAGAGACAAGCCGAACCGCTCGCTGTAAAGTTATACCCTTTTGAGATTATGAAGCTCTGCGACGCTCAAGCACTTCTGGGCTCCATAAAGAAGAAGAGTTTATGGAGACGGGTACCTCTTCAATACCAGGTTCTCCCACGCAGCCATCGTAATAAGTGCATCTACCCCGCCTAGTATCGGCTCCTGAGGGCTTATTGCACAGCCTTGCGGCCGCCCGTCTCTCAGCGGGACGGGGTTACATAACAAGGATGGCAGCACGTGGGGATCCAACCAAAGACGGCAAGCTGGGCCAGCCAACACGGCGCACATGAAACAGCGCAGCCAGCCCGTTCCGGGGGCGAGAGAGGGGTACGGTCCCCATCCTTGCTGGCGGGACGAGGCGGTCAGCCCATTTGGGGCTAGCACGACACGCCAAGCGGGCGGGAGGTGATGAAGGGGTGTGGAGGATCATCCTTGAAGAGGGCAAGTCAGCTGTGTTCGTGCTGTCCCAGTTCATCCAGATCAAACAGCCGCGTGGCGTATGTGTTGTTTTCCACCCGGCTTTTCTTTCCTGGTGGAACGAATAAAAAAAAAAAGGGGGCCGTCGTTGCATCGCCACACACATTTGCACGTTACCACCCACCTCCCGCCCGGTTTTAAGCCTTGTTTGGGAGGGAGGCCCGGGAGGACGGATGGGAGCACACGCTGCAAGACCCCTACATGTCAAATTTCACGAGCGCTGTCGGGGGTCCCGTTGTAGGTTGGTGTTTGCTCTCCAATCAAATCTGCGTGGTTGGTTCTCCGTGTCTCGCCCTCGCCCCGCGCAGTTCTCACGGGGTCTGCTGTGTTGGAGGTGAAGAACTATAGAGTATCGATTTGCTTATTCGTGCATGTCTCTCAAGGACCCGGAGACTACCTATAAAGAAACTCGTCGTCGTCACCCGTTTCCACAGATACGTAAGGTAGGTAGTTGCCACTGGGTCAGCCTCGAAAGTGATGCGTGGCGCTATTTTAGTAGCCGTGCCATGAGCCAGCGCAGGGGGTATGCACGGTGTATGTATCCAAGGCCCGCAAAAGAAACTTGTGTGGTGTGTCTGTGGGTGAGGCAATAACCGGGCAGGGTGCGAGACATGTGCGCAGGTTGAGCCTTGGGATTGGCTGGGCTTCCTGTTCTGTAAAAAAAAAAAAAAAAAAAAAAAAAAAAGGGAAGTCGTCATCCACCCACCTTTTTGGGTTCGTGTCGAAACGGGGATGGGCATTGGAGGGGCATCTCGCCATCACCGCACCGCAGCTCCCCGCGCCGCGCCGCCGCCGGGATGTGCGGTGTGGGATCAATTTGGAGGCTTGCGTCGGGGTGGAAATAAGAACTGGCTCCTGCTGCGCGCCGGGGGCGAGGCTCGCATAAATAGCGGAGCGGTGGGATCGAGTCAAGCGGTCTGTCCGGATCTGCACTACAGCCTGCTGCCAGTGTCTGCCACCATTTCCAGATGAGCAAAGGGAACCCTTGTTCTGCTGGCTCCCTCAGCGTCGCAAGTGCGGTACCAAAAGGCTGTACCAAGATCTGGCCCTGTGGCTGTGGCTCGAGCTCCAAACAAGCATTTCGTCTCAAACGGATCGTGTTTAGGGATTTCTCTTTTTCTTGATAGTCCACTTTGGGCCACACAGGGTGCCGTACTTGCCGGCGTGCTCGCAGGGGTGAAGGCCAGGCTCTCCGGATCCAGCCTATGGGGAGAGGGGCCACAGCCACGAGACGAGACTGCACACAGACGTTTTATTTTTATTTTATTTTTTTTCCCCCTTCGACGACGTGGGGGATCCTCAGTGTCACCTGTAAGCCCCGGGTGGCAACTCCCGCAGCTGTCCTCTTTCAGCCTCTCGTACATCACCCATGCGTGCAGCCTCGAGCTGCCTGCCGCCCTAAAAGTGTTTGGTAGCCGCTCGACCTGTGTCGTCGTTTCACCGCCTGTCATCAAGATTTTTGACGTGCCGTGCCTTGATCTATGTACACGTTTGCCCGTGGCATGAATCGCTGGCAGTGGGATACTCTCTCACCTGGCTGGCCCGTGTCCCGAGAACAATAACGCGCATACCGGCGGCGGCGGGCTGGGCGATATAGGAGGATGACTATAACCGAGTAAGCACAAGGAGCGAGGGCCGCAATTGGTCGCGATAGGATGGCCTGCCCGTTCGTGTCCCCCAGACCGCCTCAACGGACGGGTACGCAGGTAATTGCCGTGGCCCTGGCTGTGGCATGGTGGACAAAGCACTGCGCAAGCGTGTGTGTGTCCCTGTTCGTTATCTCTTCCAGAAAGGCGTCACTGGCGGCGGGTGTTTCTGGTGTTATGTCATAATCACTCGTTTTTTTTTCCCTCTCCTTTTTCTTTATTCCCCTTTCCCGTCGTCCACCTTCCACCCACATATTTCCCTGCCGACTTGCCACCGATCCGGGCTGTGGCCAATTTTGTCGCCATCGCTTCGCCCCTATCCACATTTTCTGCCGGTTTATGGAGGGTCCGGCCAGATAGCCCAATAGCCAGCCCAATCTCCGAACATTCAGGCACGCACACGCGACCACCGAGAATATCCCATCTTTCAGTGTCTTTTTATCTGCTCTCGTTCGCCTTTCCCTGGCCGCATTCCTTTTGGACAGTTTGTTCCTGTTCATCTGTATATCGTCATTCAGCGCATACCCGATATCCCATCCCAGCCCACGCGACGAATCTCTCTACGGCCACGGTCGCGACCCGACGCCTGAACTGTCCCGGTCTTGGATGGAGGAATCTCCATAGCGTCGATTACCAGCGGCCCGATCGAAACCCACGCACGTCACCGATGATATGCGCCATCGTGTAACCTCGAACAACCAAGCCGCTGCGCCTCCTCCGGTATGTCGGACTGCCTATAATGTCTGCGACATGTTGTGTTTTCTCGCCCCCTTTTGTTGTGTCATCCCGCTCCCGATAACATGTCTCACCTCTCACTCCCGAGCCCATGCGCGCGCATTGCTTCCAACTGCAAGTTTTTGCTGCATGGAACAAGTGCCAGTAGCGAGTGCAGTTCTGGCCTTGTTGTTCTTCCCACCAGCGCTTCGCCGCTGCATGGCGCAAAGTTAAAGCGCCTCTGTGACGTCGCCTGGCGTGCCGCCTGTGGGGTTGGGCCTGCATGCGGGAGGCGCTCGAGAGATGAGCTCAGAAAGGACGAGATCCGGGACCAGGAGCGTCCGTCGCTCGACTGCATCACAGGCTGCACCCCGCCGATTTACGGACGCGAGCTTCCGTTCCGTCTGGTCTGGTTCCATTCCTTCTCGTCCATCCACTACCACTGCCACTGCCCTGAAGCCCCTCATCGTCCCGTGTCTGCCTAGTCGGAGCTTGTTGGCGATAAAGGCCCGGCTGGGTAGAAAGAACCTGAGCAGAGCCCGTTTCATGGAAAGGACCTCGGCGGGCCCATGTGCCACCTGTTAAAGCCGCCTCCGTTCTTTCCATGCCGCCCGACTGCCTGGAGCTGCTCCGCTCCGCTTCGTTGGCGCCTGGTTCCCTGCCAATCCGGGCCGGCCAAGGTATGCTGGCGGCCGCCTGCTGTCTGCCTGCTGTCTGCCCGTGCGCGGCATGTGCCTGGTTCAGAGTCGGTACAGGCGGGCGTCGTCCAGCTGGCTGGCGTTGAGTGACATGACCTGGCCAGAGCCGGTGCTGCAGTGCTTGGTTTTGGAGGACGAGGATGATGCACGTCGCCTTTACGCGCGCCTCTCTCCTCCCATCTCAGCCCCTCTCCCCACCCCGCTACCATCCCAAGGCGTTTTGGGCACGGCTGTCGGACCCTCCCATGTCGCTTCGCCCCCCTCGATTGTTTTTTTCTCTCCCTCCGCCCCTGGCGAATGCATGAAGTTCTTGCAGCCATCGATGGCGTTGATCTGCGCCGTACATACCTGAGCTATCTGCTTCCAGTCTTGGCTTACTGTTCTTCCTCATCTTCGTTGTTTTTTTCTTCTCCCTTTTTCACCCCTCTTTTTCATCGCTGCCGCCGTCCGAGCGCGTGTTTACTTATCGGTCGGTTCCTACGGTTCACGTTTCGGGTGCTTGCGTCGGCCTCGTTTCCTCGCTCATTCATTTTTTTCTCTGTTTCGCATCGTCAATTTTGGAGTATCATTAGCGACTAGCAGTCACTTGGCTTTTGCTTGTGGGTGGCAGCAGTTCCCCTCCCCTTGCACACTCCCCGCCTGGCCTGGTCGAAGTGTCCCACCTCAACGGGCGCCGCAACCACCTCGCTGATTCCCCTCGCGCATTTTTCCTGCCCGCTCCGGGGTTTTATCGTGATGCGCTTTCGCCCGTCCGATAAGGCACCGGATAGATTGCAGCGCCCAAACCACCCCATCAGGCCTTTCTGGGCCGCCACCCTGAACCGGCGTCGGGCATTTGAAACCCGTTCTCATCTAATTTTTGCTGTGGCATACCTTGCTGACTCTTTCTCTTTCTCTGCGTCTCAGCCCCTTCTATCGTCCTCGCCATCATCGTCGACTCCCGACGGCATCCTCTCCGCTTCGTGTCCAGGCCTGCGCTGCGCTCGTGACGGTGACGCCATCGTCTCCTCCTTCTGGTCCATCCAACCTGACCGCTCCGTCGCCCGAAATCGTGGACCATGGCCACTGTGATCGGGGATTTTGCGTCGGACCCCTCGCGGTTCCGCCACAATATGGTGTTCCAGTCACAGCACCCACCACAGCAATCGCACCATCCACAATCGCTGCGCTCGTCTAGCCGCCCCCGCGACGCTCCTTCCTCCTCATACCGCCACCAACAGCAACCGCCGCCGCCGCCATCCTCCTCCAGCCCGCCCTCGTCAACGTCATTGCGCCACCCCGACCACGGCCCCTCGCACCCGCAACGCGCCACCCCGACTACGGATCAGCCCAGGCCTACCGCTGGTTGGGCAGACGCAAAGCACGCACGCGACCAGGACGGCGCCTCGCGCTTCCCCACCCCGCCAGACTCGTCGTCGCCGAGCGCTTCCAACTCGGCCAGCGCGCGACCCCAGGATGCTGCCGCTGCCGCTGCCGCTGTCGTCCCGTCGGCCCACATGGACACCTCGGACCACCACAACGGTGTGGCCACGCCCTTCTCCACCTCCTCCACCGCTGTAGCGTCGTCGGCATCCACCGTCGTCCAGGGCAAATCACCCACCCCTGCCTCTGAACGTCCCGCCGCTGCCAACTCGATCCCCTCCCCCGCGAGCGACAGCTTCCCGCCATGGGCTGCGCCAGATTCGCCCGTGACGAGGCCCGTCCAGAGCGACGTGCAGACGCAGCAGACGACGATCCGCGTCCATGACCTGGCCCACATCCAGTCGCTCGCCCGCGCCGACCTCGTGACGGGCAACGGGCCGGGCCTCCTAAACGACCCGCCACTATCGCAGATGAAGTACGACATCAGCGAGATGCCCATTGGCGACATAATCGAGATGGTGGCCGCGCTGCTCACCAAGATCACCACTACAAACGACCTGCAGCACGACGCGCTGAACCGCAACGCTACACACCAGCGCCAAGCCCAGCAAGCCCAACAGCACAGCGAGCCTGGCAGCGGGGAGGGGAGCAGCAGCAGCAGCGGCGGCAGCGGGGCCGCCGGTGCCGGCGCGGGAAGCCCATACGCCAACAGTGTCTTGGCGTTCCATGGCAAGAACGTGCCGGCCATCACCATCCTGAGCTACCTGAGCCGGATTCACAAGTACTGCCCCACTACGTTTGAGGTGTTCCTCAGTCTCCTGGCCTACTTCGATCGCATGACGGACCGGGTGAACGAGCTGGTGGCCAAGAGTGAGGAGGAGAAGCAGGGTCGATCCCAGCGTGGGCTGCAAAGCAAGAAACGACAGCACGACGGCGAGGACGTGATAATGGGCGGTGACGACGACGACGAGGCAGACCACGGCGGCGACGGTGCCAGAGAGAACGATGGCGATGAGACGGACGAGGACTTGGCGGACAGCAGCGACGAGGGGGATGGCGACCACGACAGTGTAAGGGGGGGGAGGAAGCGGGCTCGGGGGAGCGGGAGCGGGAAGCCAGCAGCGTCCTCGAAAGAGGCGGTGTCGCTGGCGAGCAGCACGGCCACCTACTTTGTGGTGGACAGCTACAACATTCACCGGCTCATCATCGCCGGCGTCACCTGCGCGAGCAAGTTCTTCTCGGATGTCTTTTATACCAATTCGAGATATGCCAAGGTTCGTCGTGACCTGGCGGGGTCTACTTGCCCTGCCGGATGCTACCATTACCATCTTCCCCCTTTTTTTTTTTTTTTTTTTTTTTTTTTTGAATTCGCTAACAGTTATTTCTTACCGTCCCAGGTCGGGGGTCTCCCTCTTGCTGAGCTAAACCACCTTGAGCTTCAGTTCCTTCTGCTCAACGATTTTCGCCTGGCTGTCCCCGTCGAGGACCTCGAGGCCTATGCCACCATGCTGGTCGAGTTCTACGCCCGGGAGGTTGTCGGTCAAAGATCTCGTCCTACAACCGGTCCCGCAGAATGAGTTTTCTTTTATCACTTCGCGGACCGGAGGGCTTTTTTTTGCTCGTCGTCTTGGATATAGAAACTCCGGATAGCATCTGGCTTTTCTTTTTCCTTTCTTTGCCAGCGGTCATCGGGGCTTCGTTCTCCAGCAGCCGTCCCCTGGTCTGGAATGGCCTTGGGGAGGGCTTCCCGGGTTGAAGCGACTCTGGCCAGTTGGGTGTGGAAAGAGAACCGAGCGAGGTGTTTGGCCTCGCCGGCCTATGCTTGAGACGCACGAGCTCATGCAGACGTACATGTTGATGTTAGCAATGGTGCTGTTGTTGTTGTCTTTTTATTTTCCGCCTTGCGCTCTCACGAGGCAGACTGCCAGGCTTACCTAATGATGGATACCATCTCCTTGCTTGCTTTTCCTTCTTCTTTTTTCCTTATGCTTGTGGCGATGGAAATATCCGTGTGTGGCTGCTGGGTTGTAGGGGAGTAGGAGGTAGGGGTAGGTACAGCTATGTGTGGGACGACTCTTGAGGCTTACATAGACGGGCTGTTTAGACTATAAGGGGTATTACTGGGATTTCCTTGGCCCCTATTCTCAACCGCATGCGTGCAGTCCGTCCTGAGCGTCCTTTTCTCGAGAAGGAAACAGCCTTCCCTGAATACTTACACATATATCTTGTCTGATGCCAGCGATGGTAGGTAACCTTTTTGCTCTCGAACAGAAATAAAAAAAGAAGAAAAAGTGGAGTTTTTGATCGCCCTTTCTCGAACGTTTCCGTTTCTATGTAGGACATGTTTGGGTATCGCGAACACGTGGGGCGATTTCATCGGATGGTTTTTAACCTTTTCGGCCTTTTGTTTCCTATGTCTGTTCTCCCGTCACCATGCCATGTATCACGCAGCGACCAGAGAGACAGAATATTTCCCCATCTGGAGGGCTTTGCTCTCAGCCTCACGGATAAACGGAACGGCTCTCCCTTTTCCTGCTTTGAACTTGAGTCGCGGCGAAAGGGGCCCTGGGCTGCATATTCCCATGTCTCGCGACGGCTGCGCGGGCGCCGCGAGCCCATGATGACGGTTCCCCCGAGAGGTCCCCCTTTTGGTATATCGATGTTGTTCTTGGCGCAAATACGGATGCCGTGGATACTCTTTTAAGCAGGAGGATCCCTGTCTGCTTGCTTGCCAACCAACTGCCCGGAAGACGAGAGACGGGCAAAGGCAAACAGTTCGACTGCTGTGATCAGCGGTCAGCGATGAAAAGGAATCGAGTTTGCCCTGTTGATACCCACCTAGGTCAACCCGAATATCCATCCATCCGAGGTCCCTAGCGCACATCAACAGGGGGCCGGAAAAAGGGGCCACATCGTTCGTCCGCCCTGGGCCCAGCTTTATCGTGGCCAGCTTTGCCCCGGCATTACGCCGGCCAAGGCGCCGACCCCCGCATGTTTTCCCCGCAAAAGCATCCCCATGCATTGCGGGCCACCGCAAAAGCCAAAGCCCATTACGTCGGTGTGCGGTGGTGGTGGTCCTTGGGTGATCACCTCACAAAGGCGGGACCGAGGAAGTTCAGGAGTGAAAAAAAAGTCCGGGACTGACTCGAGGCTTGCATTGGCAGCTGGTCCCGTGGGAAATTACCACACTGGTGGGCAACCATGGGTAGAAGGACACCATATAGAATGTGACCCTGGCCTCGGGGTCAATACATATGTATATGCCTGCCCGCCATGGCTGATAGCCGTCTTGGCTGACGATGAGCCTCATCCTCCGGGACTCACCGCCGCCCTTCACCTCCAATCGCCACCACATTCATTTCTTCTCCTTCTGTGTTTGAAACGCTTTCCTTCCTTCTTTCATTCTTTCCAACGCGCACGCCCGCAGGCACGCAAAACTTACATAGGTACATACGACGAAGCAGCAGAAGATGAAGTCACCCACTATCCTTTCCGCTCTGCTCCAGCTTGCCGCCGTGTCCGGCGTGGCGGCGCAGCAGCCGGTGCCCAACCCGCTCACGACCGACTGGCTCCGCGGCAGCGCGGGCAACAGCAGCCTCTTTGACCGCTGGCGGCCGCGCTCGCACTTTGCGGCGCCGCACAGCTGGATGAACGACCCCTGCGGCGCCGTCTACGACCCGGCCACCGACATGTACCACCTGCACTACCAGTACCACCCCAACCACGTCAACTGGGGCAACGTCTCGTGGGGCCACGCCGTGTCCAAGGACCTCTTCCAATGGACCGACATGCGCGACTGGCAGAACGACACTGCCGTCTCGCTCGCCGCGGGCGGGCACCCGTCAGCCCCGCTGTCGCAGTTCACGGGCACGACGCAGCCCGTCAACATCAAGGGCGAGCAGGACGGCACCCTGCTCACCTTCGCCACGGGCATACACGCCCTGCCCACCAACTGGAAGACGCACTACATCAAGGGCACCGAGGTCCAGGCCATGTACACGTCGCGCGACGGCGGCGTCACCTGGACCGAGGTCGGCACCGTGCTGGCCGGGCCGCCTGAGGGGTGGAACGCCACGGGCTGGCGCGACCCGTCCTTCTTCCCCAGCACCGAGCTCGACGCGGTCCTGAAGCAGTCCGAGCCGCACTACTACATGGTCCTGGGCTCGGGGCTCAAGTCGGGCGACGTGCCGGCCGAGCTCCCCGGGGCGGCCCGCCCGGGCTTCATCGGCCCCCGCGTGCCGCTGTACTCGGCGCCGGCCTCCAACCTGACCAACTGGAAGTTCCTGGGCGCCCTGTGGGAGCCGACGGCCAACTCGAGCCTGGGCTTGGCCGACGTCACGGGCTCGTACGGCTACAACTTTGAGGTCAGCGGCCTCTTCAGCCTCCCCGTGGCCAGCGCCGGCGGCAAGCCGGCCTGGTTCGTGACCATGGGCGCCGAGGGCGGCCAGACGGCGCGCCACAAGCGCGAGTCGTGGGCGCTCTGGAACCGCGGCGGCCTGGCGGCGCGCGCCAACGGCTCGGCCGAGCTGACGCCGACGTCGGGCGGCG
This sequence comes from Magnaporthiopsis incrustans, assembly GCA_003049425.1. NCBI lineage: Eukaryota > Fungi > Ascomycota > Sordariomycetes > Magnaporthales > Magnaporthaceae > Magnaporthiopsis > Magnaporthiopsis incrustans. The sequence continues at coordinate 99,513 of PYSR01000113.1, read as the reverse complement.
CCGTCGACTGGGGCCTGTCGTACGCCCAGGCGTCGTTTGTGGACGCGCGCAAGGGCAACAACAACCGCCGCGTCATGTGGGGATGGGCCAACGAGGACGTCGAGGATGCGTGGAACTTTGCCGTCGCCAGGGCCATGGGCTACGCCGGCGCCATCACGCTACCCACGGAGCTGACGGTCAAGGAGACGCGTGGCCTGAAGCGGCCGCAGGGCCGGCAGGATGGCGCCCGCGACGGCAACGAGTGGGTCGCCGAGGACGCCGGCGCCTCTTTCACGGCGCAGACGCTCGGAATCCGCCCGCTGCCCGACGTTCTGGACAAGCTGCGCGAGGGCGCCAAGGAGGAGACGTTCGACGTCGGCGGCGTTGTTGATGGTGTGCCGGCCCGCAAGGTCGCCGCCGACCTGGGCGACTCGTGGGTCCTGACGGCGACCCTCAGCGGCGGCAAGCAGGCCGGCATGGTGGTGGCGCAGAGCCCCGACAACTCCGAGTACACCACCATCTGGTTCGACCCGGCGAGCTCGACCATCGTCGTGGGCCGCGAGAAGAGCAGCGCGTCTCTTCCGGGAGTGTTCCGCTCCTACGACCACGAGGGTCACTTTGCGCCCTACACGAGCTCCGCGGGCGCCGTCGAGGACGTCAAGTTCACCGTCGTCTACGACCGCTCGCTGCTCGAGGTCTTTGTCAACGACCGCTTCGCCCTCACCAGCCGCATCTACCCGGGCCGCGCCGACAGCACCGGGCTCAGCTTCTTCTCCGGTGCGCTGCAGCTCGGCGACTCGCAGGGAAACAATGCCAAGTGTGGTGACGCAGCGGCGGCCTGGAAGGATGTCAAGGTGTGGAAGGGCCTGGCCAACGCGTGGCCTAAGCGACCCAAGGACAGCAGCGCCATCCTGGTGTGGGACACGCCCGAGCAGACCAAGAACTACCAGTGGTGGGCAGGCTGGTAAGATAGGGAAAAAAAAAAGCTGGTGGGATTGGGTTGAGGGTGGAGGTGCGACGAGGATTCTTGGTTATCTTAGCGATTATAGAATTCATGACCAAAAGTACGTTCATTACCGATTTTTAGTGTGACTAGGAAGGTACACATGGCGGTTACCCCAGCAGAGCGTTGAGAACGCACTGTCATTCCGATGAAAGGAGGCAGGTTGCACCTTCCGTTGATAAACCTACCTTCCCCCCGGCCTACTGGTCCCTTCTTGGCCGGACCCAAGGTTCTCCCAAGTGCGAATTTTTTTCTTGACCATCTTCCAATTTCAAAGCAAACCCTCTATGCTCTGGTCATACGACGCAGCCTCATATCTTTGGCTGTCAAGATCATACCAACACACGGATTGCACTTTAATTCTCCCATGTTCGGCCGTTTTCTCGCTTTCATATTCCAGCTTTGACGCGATAGCTCTTTGGTCACACTCGCACTCTACCATCCTCACGAAGCGCCCAGGATTCTACCATAGCACCCAAAGACTCCCGGGAGCGCGCCTATCTCACTCCACCCGCCCTCGTCGGCCACCGCCAGTATGGCAGTCTTTCCAGACATGCAGTCCGAGGGCGTCCAGCTTATGGGACCGTCCAATATCGATGCCTGGAACCAGTCGCTCCTCGCCAACCTCGGCGATCTCCGGCCATTCGTCACCCACAAGCCGGTGAAGCCCAGAAAGCCCGAGGGCCGGCAGGCGCGCGAGATTTGGAAGCGCAGCAGAAAGGAGGCCAAGAGGCTGGTCTCTCAGTCCCTCACAGGCGTCGCCCACCTTCTGCAGGTCGACGGCAATGTAACAATCTCCAACAGCAGGGCGGGACGCGGATCGCTCCCCTCCTCGCCGGCGAAAGACCGCCGTGCCCGCCGTGACCCCCGCAAGATCTACGAGGCGGCTCTCTACGCCATGCGCGTCCTGGCCGACAGCACCCGTGTGACCACGCGCCTGGTTCGCCAGCTGTGCACCATCCAGCGGTCAAACTTCCAGAGCCTTGCCGCGTACCAGAACCGCATCTACGACCTGCGCCGCCAGCTCTCCCTCTTGGGATGCGACCCAGGCGACCGGTTCATGGTCTTCCTCACGATCGGAGGGCTCGACAATTCTTCTGGCGCCGTGCAGGACCGTCTGCTGCGCGAATTGTTCACCGCCCCAGACGCCGGCCTCCCGCCGGCCCTGGCGGCGCAGGCTCTGATCGATTCGCCCACAACGGCGGGCAACAAGAAGCAGAAGAAGCCCCTGGCCCTGGGCACCGTTCCCGAGAACGGCACCGCCTGGAGAAAGCTCATGGAGAAATTCTCCATTCGCGCCATCAAGGAGCGCTGCAATCCCGTTCCGCAGCCTGGCCCCGGCGAGCAGAGCGCCAAGGGCTCAAAGAACGACCTCAACGGCCCCGTTACTCCCTAGGAGGAGTTTTGGTACAGGCGTCACTATGAGGTAGGTCTTGAGCTTTGTGGAAACGATCCAATTTTCAAGCCATCTCGAAGAGAAGAGCTAAGAAGAGAAACATAGTCCTCCATCCTGTCACTGCTTCCTTCGCAGTGGCTCATAGCGACGCTAGCATGAATTCCGGAGTCAGCCCCAGATAAATCGGAGGGAGAGACTACAGGCCGTTGAGAAATATTACCATCAGCGTCTGCCGCATCAGAAGCTAGAGTCTGGCTGGCTTTGGCGTAACGTGTCCATAGTGTGCCTGGTAAGCGCATAGTACTGCCAGGCTCTCTGCTTGGTGTGCTAGGCAAAGCTTTACGGAAACTCTTTCTCTCTATCGGAAGCACTGCCTTGTCTACCTGGTTTCTTCCGTAGACTCCTCCACTCATCGAGTCTTTTCGTCTATTCCTGATAATTGTTTGAATTGTAAGAAGATCTGTTCTGTTCGGCTTGGTACACACGGCAACCGTATGAGATGAGTGCTTCTTCAATAAGCAGGCTGTGGATAAACTACACGTAGGGACCTTGCCTAGGAAATGCCTCGGGACGGCTGCTGGTCGTCTTGCCGCACTGCTACAGTAGGAGGTTCGCATTTTCTTCCTGTTCCTTGAGTACCGGGAATGACGGTGAGACTCCAATGCACCTGCCCAGCCTTGGCACAACGCCAAACCCCTCAAACCACCCACCAACCTCTGGGATCAGTGGATGCCTCCATCCTGGGGGCGCCGCCGTCCGGTGCATGCAAGCCGTCATCCACCCTCAGCCTTGGCATGTGCCACTGTATGGCGCCCAGCCCGGCGAGGCTCCACAGGATGATGTAGCCTCGCAAGGAAACCATGAGAGGATGGCGAGAAAAGGTTGGGGACCACGGGGACCTAACCTGCCCGTCCAGCAAAGTCGCAATCGGTCCCCTGAACAGGGACTTACGTGCGGGTTCTAGGCTCGGCCAGTTTGTTTCCAGAGTGGCGGGCGGCAACCTCTTTTTGTGGAATTTTATTGTTTCAATGGATCCTTCACCGCGGTTTTGCACCACCACACTGCATCATGGGTCGCACAAGGCGTGGCCTGGAAAGACTGGTTTTTCTTGTCCCCTTGGCGTAGTGAACAAATATGGGCCGCGTCCAGGAATCCCGCCGAAGGCTTTGCTTGTGCCTGGCCGGCCCTTGTTTTCTCAATCCTCTTCCTCTCGTTTCTAGAGTTCTTCAACGGAGAGTGTTTACAGGCCGTTGGCTCCTACTCCTTCCAGCGCGCTTCCCCTCCCCACTCACAGCGGCTGCCGCCCCCACGGCCGCCCATGAATGCGCGAAGAGAGTCGGTCACTGGCTGGCGCCGCGGCCGGAAAAGGCCGACGACGGGCGCGACGTGTGGCCGTCGCGGGCGTCGTTCCTGCTCGCGTCCATGGGCGGGTGCGCCGGCATGGGCAACCTGCTGCGGTACCCGTCGACCGTGTACAACAACTACGGCCTGCAGTGGTTCATCCCGTACCTCATGTGCATCTTCCTCATCGCCATCCCCGTCCTGACGCTCGAGATCAGCATCGGCCAGGCCTACCGCGGCGGCAGCGTCGTGGCCTTCAACAGCGTCGGCCGCCGCTTGCGCGGGGTCGGCCTGAGCCTGCTCTACATCAGCTTCGTGGTCGGCCCCTACTTCGTCATCAACCTGGCCTGGATCATGACCTACTTCCGCTACAGCTTCCACAGCCCCCTGCCCTGGGCCGACGACCCGGAAGGGTTTTTCGACCGCGTGGTCGCGAACCCACCACCCCTGCAGGGCCGCCTGACGGACGACGGCTCCCGCGTCGAACGGTTCACGACCTACCCGGGCACCGGCATGGTGGGCGAGACGGTCGGCTGGACGGCCTTCACGTGGTTCCTGGTCTGGGTCTGCATTTTCCGTGGCGTCGGGCTAACCGGCCGCGTCGTCTACTGGACCATGGGCCTGCCCATCGTCATGACCATCGTGCTGATCGGCCGGTCCGTCTCGCTCGAGAACGCGGGCGAGGGCGTGCGCATGTACTTTGCCACGTGGCGCGGCGGGGAGCTCGCGCGCGGCTCGCTGTGGCAGACGGCGTGCGGGCAGGTGTTTTTCTCGACGGGCGTGGGGTTTGGCTACTTCACGTAGGTGCTCCTCGGAAGAGAAAAGTTCTCCCGTTTTTTTTTCATGAAACCTTGATAGGAGGCTGGCTAACCACAAGCCAAAAAAGGAGCTACGCGTCCTACAACCGCAAGCACTCCAACGCCGTGGCCGACTCCTTCTACATCGTGCTGAGCAACATGGTGTTTGAGTGTACTGCCGCCTTTGCCGTCTTTGGCGCCGTCGGCTTCCTCAGGCGCTGGCCGGTCGAGGGCGAGCCCATCGGCGGCTTCACCATCGGGTTCCTGACCCTGCCGGCCGCCGTGGTCGAGATGCCGGGGGCCAACTTTTGGGCCGTGGTGCTGTTCTCCACGCTGATGGTGCTCGGCTTCAGCTCTGCGTTTGCAATGCTCGACGCTGGTGGGTCTCCTCTCGCCTCTTCTTTCGTGTTGGGATCAAATGTGTGCTAACGCAGGATCTGCAAAAACAAAAGTCGCAACCCTGGTCATGGACTCGGGCATCAAGCTCTCCCGCCCTCTCGTCGTGACCAGCCTGACGGTGCTGTCGTTCCTGCTCTCGCTGCCCTACTGCACCGAGTTCGGCTACCACCTGCTCGACGGCGTCGACCGCTGGGTCTCAGACGTGGCCCTCGTCTTCGTCGTCTTTGCCGAGTGCGTCAGCTCCACGTCGCTGTACCGCTGGCGCGATGTCGCCGGCCAGGTCGGCCCGCTGGCCCTGTTCGCCTACCTGGCCGGCTACTTTGGCGCCATGGTGCTCGGCGTCGCCACCGGCATCGCCACCAGCGGCGGGGTTGCTGCCGGGGTCGGGTTTACCATCTACTTTGCGCTGACGGCCGTCGCGCTCGTGTTTGGGAGGACGCCTGATGTGCCTGTGCCTTAGCTCTTTGGCGAGAATGTCTATTTGCAGCGTTTCTACTATGTCGCCTTTTACTCGGTAAGTGAGCAGCCACGTCAAGCCTGTCAACCGATCACCAGCTCCGGCGGAATTCTAGTTTTTACTAACCTGGCCTCGCCACTACGGAAACAGGGCCACCAACTCAAAGGATCTCAACGTCATCGTCGCCAGGGGCAAGAACCTGTCTCTCCCCGTCTTCTGGGCACCGCTGCTCCGCTACGTCTCGGGCCCTATCCTGGCCATCGTCTTCGGCTTCAGCTACCCGACCTCCACGGCAAGCAGATGGACCCGCTGCACATATTCGGCTTCATGACGGGCCACGTCGTCCTCGTGCTCTGCGGCCTGGGCCTCGTTGTGCCGCGCTGGTTCACCGTCCTGATCCCCGCTGAGCACCGAAAAGATGGCAAGCACGCATATGCGCCGGGCGTCACTTTTGACCCGGACGCGACTGAGAGCCAAGCGCAGCTGGAGGGTGGTGACACGAGTGATGTGGGTGCTGCGGGCCGGAGGATGGGCGGTGGGGAGGTGCTGGAGGACAAGGTGGTCAAGAAGGGCTCTGGGGGCGAGAACAAGCCGCATACATCAAAGGAGGTGGTGGCGTCCACAAAGGATAGTCGTCTCTTAGCGGCCGTAATAACGATGTACTAATTTCTAGCATATTCGGAAATGAACGGCAGGCCAGAAATAGCATTGAGCTCAGCTCGCCTTGGAACGGGCTAGATCTACAAGCGAAAAACTGGACGCGAGAGGGAAAAAGCAACTGCATGCAGCTCAGCTGAATGCAACCGCGCCAGGCAGCAGTGCATGTATGCGTTCGCCGAGGCACCCCGCCGGAGATACGACGTCGCCACGGCGTGTCTTTTTAATTCAGTCTACGCCAAGCGGAAACAAAAATAAGGGTTGCCGAAACAAGAGCAAGTTGAACGAAAGCTCTAGCCCAAGAAAAAGAAGATAAGGAAAGACCAGAAAATGGCCTCGACCGAACAGCTTAAAGACGAGTCCTTGGCGGCCTGGTCCCAAAACGCAGCCTACTGGGACGACGCGGTCGGGCAGGACGGCAACATCTACTGGCAGCGGCTGCAGAAGCCGTCGCTGCAGCGCCTCGTCTTTGGCGCAGGCGGCGTCGAGCCGGGCTTCCACGCCCTAGATCTGTGCACCGGCAACGGCCTCGTCGCGCGCTGGCTCGCGGACTCGAAGCACGAGCCGCGCGCGGTCGAGGTGGTGGCCACGGACGGGAGCCCCGAGATGGTGCGGCGAGCCGAGGCGCGGTGGGTGGGCAGTTCGCCGGCCATCGTCTCGTTCGGGTCGCTCGACGTCTGCGATCCGGAGGCGCTCGATCCTAGGTCTAACTCTGCCAAGTGGCTAGTAGGTGTATTCGGGGGTCTGCATGTCTATACGTAGGTACCGTTTCCACTAACTCGTCCCCAAGCATCACACCGACGGCTTCGAACTCGTCACCATGAACATGGCCATCATGGACGTGCCGACGCTGGGGCCTCTAGCCAAAGCCCTGGCCACTAGTCTCCTGCGACCGGGCGGCATGTAGGTCGTCATCTCAGCTCTGTGTTTTGCTGCAGCCTGCCTTGGGTTGTGCAGAATCAGGCCGGTCGAGGAGAGCTGACAGGCAGGACGGCAACACACGCAAAGATTCGTCGCCACGCTCCTCCATCCCGTCTTCTTCACCTCCAACGCCGCCAAGAACCTAGAGCTCAAGTTCGACGAGATGACGGGCGACCTCCAGGTGACACGCACCAAAATCATCCGGGACTATCTTTTTGTACCGCCCATGAAGGGGATTGCCCTGCCGGGCCAGCCTGCGAAGCAGGTGAGACTTTCTTTTCTCTTTTCTCTTGTTCCGGCTGGGTGCATGTGGACCCGTGCCCGTCCGTCAGCGCCACCACAGCCTCAAACGTGTTGCTGACTCCCGCCCGTCCTTTGGTGCTCGTTTGGAAAAGCCGTGCTTTCACCGCCCGCTGCACGAGCTTCTCCGCCCATTCTTCGCCGCCGGCCTGGTCATGGACGCCATGGAGGAGCCCGCCTTCACCGACGAGGACCACGACCCGAACAGGATCGAGGCGAGCAGGAACTACACGCAGCTGCCGGCCATCCTGTCTTTCCGGATGAGGCGGAGGCAGGATGCTTGATTGGGCAAGATTCGTCCTTCCATGCTATCCACCCACCCACCACCCGTTTTCCCACCTAGGCCGAAAAGAGATGCGAGACCGGTCAGCAAACGAGGCAATTGGCGTTCCCACCAAAAAAATCACAGCTGATCATTGGGAACCTAACTTTGTGTGCCCGTCCTCCATGGATTCCACGGTCAAACGACTCTGTGACCTGATGTCCGAAGTGAATCGGGACGGCGCGCGCCGAACACTGCCTTCCTGTCTGCCTCCACTAGTGAGCCCAGCTGTTAGTGTTATTACTGCTAGTGCCTGCTGCAACGTCCGTGTGTTGTTCGCGTCACCGCCCGCCTGAGCAAGCTCTACGTAAGGCATCAGCTTTTGAATGGCGTGGCCTGCGCACGGCCGCGCTGAAAGCTCGCCGATGCGCACCACAACCGCCATCCGTAGAGATCGGGGGGCTACCACGACGAAAATAAACCGAGAAAGCCCCCGGTCGGAGTTATGCAGTCGCTTTTCCGGTATTCCGGCAAGGGGGTGGCTGGATGGGCGGTGTGACTAGGTATCGTCTCGACTAGTCTTCCAACCTGCTTGCTCGTTCCCCTCCTTTTCTTCTGTTTTCTTATCAGTTCTCCAGCACACCGAGAGATGAAAAGAGGGAGGTGGTTCGTTGGCTGCAGGTGTCTGGCCAGTGATGCTAACTGCCACCCTGCACGGCTGGTTGTGTTGGTTGGTTGGTTGGTTCGTTTGGCTGGTGACATCCATCAATTCTCCCTTGTCACAACGGCCCAGAGCCTGCCCATCCTCGGGCGTTCCGAGGGAGGGGGTCAGTGCGGGAGAGAAAATTGCGACTTTTTTTTGCTGACCCGAGTCTCGAGATCAAGAGCTGCAGCTCTCAGTCGTCCATTCTCCATGCACGATAAGGGGGTCCCCATGTGAGCCAAGCACTCCAATCCAGGCTTTTTGAGACCATTTGCACCACCCAAGAGTAGCGGACGAGGGATGGTGGGACGACAGAAAACGATCCCGTCGTGCCCGTCACCTGCTCAGCCCGACCGCGCTACCCCGTGGTCGTTGGTTGGGCTCAAATAAGAAAGCGAGCACGGCCATGAGGCTCCCGGCGTTGTGGTGGCGCACGGTGCTGGTGCAACTGCAACCCCACCTTTTCGTTTTCGTTACCGAGACCGTCGCGACGGGTAACGCCCTCCGTCAACGACCTGCCTGCTTACTGTGCACGTGCCATGCGGGGAGCGGGCGTCCTTCGACAAAGAAAACCAGGAAACGTGGGCCTCGACGCAAAGTCTGGTACTGCCTCGCCCGAAAAAGCAAACATTCGGTCTTGATTCTGTCTGCCACGCCACGGAGAAAAGGAATCAATGGTGCCGGCACTAGCAGCAGCCAGCCCACATGTCGCATGGGTGCGTCCACAAAACTGTGACTCTGCAGGTGCTGCTGCAGTGCCTGAGAATCACGCGTCCGAACAAGTGGCCAGCCAGGGTGTGATCACCACCAAAAGTCTGGTGCAGCGTGCGTCGATCGCCCTTTCGTCCCCAAAACTGGGCAATCACGACCGACGTGGTCGGGGCGCTATGGATTTGTGGGGTTGCTGCCTAGGGTTAGGCTTACTGACTAGCGAGCCGTCTAGCCGATGGGCAGGAAAGTGGGAAAGCAACGTTTCGATTGACCTTTTTTTCTGCTTTTCTTTCGTGAGCCGACAGAAACGAGCCCGGTCAGCGATCCCCCGGTGCGTGCTGAGGACGCGACCGGTCAAAATGTCGGGGAAAATCCCAGTGCGCCAGGCGAGTGAAATGAGATGACGCAGCACCGCAGGGCTGCTGCCAACGCCGGCCCTTCTCAAAGACCGTGCAGCATCAGCCTGTCCATGGCAATCATTCCACCAGAAAAAGATCCTGGCTCTTGGCGCCTGTCGCCTCACTCACACGGCCCACCCCACCACCCCCAATCTCCATGTACCCTGTCAGCCATTTGGATCCTTCTAAGCTGTCGGGTGCTTGCTCTCTCGAGGTAACCCAGACTATTCGATGTTACTTTCTCGGTTGCGCTCGGGCCCGTCCACGGGCCATTCTTTTTCTCAGCTGCTTCCTCCTGCCGGTTCGAGAGAAAAGACCCAACCCCTCCCTGCTGACAAACCCCGTCGAAGTTGACAAAGGGGGCCTTGGCTAAGGACCCAAATTCCCGGGATAATCACGCCTTTCTCCAGGCGGTGGGGCCTCGCAGCAGCAGTCTCCTCCTGCTCCTCAACCAACAGCATCATGTCGCACATTGGCGCGGCTTTTGCGCCAAGACTAGGGTCGGGCAGGGTACTCTTAGGGCGACTGGGCATGGGTGAAGAAAGGGCAGAAAAGAAAAAAAAAAAACAAGCCCCGCGAGCTACGACCAGTTGGGCATCGGTCGGTTCCGTAAGTTTGGGACACGACCAGTCAGCGGCGATATACCCCCGAATGCCCACTGTTCCGTCGATGCAAACTGCTGCGTTTCGACTCTCTCCCCCTTCTCTTTTCCTCCACGTCTTACAGCCAACCTCCTCACCGTCATCTTTCATCTTCCTCCTTGCGTCATCTCCGACTCTTCCGCAAGTGCTGCCGAGGAAGAGGGGCCTGGATTCCACCCTGACCAGCGCAGCCCAAGCCTTGGCTGTCTCGCCGCCCCGTGTGTCAGAGTCGCATCAAGACCGCTCACCGTCAGCGCCGTCACACCAACAAAGGCCACAGCAGAACAGAGCAGCCATAGAGACGGTGCGTGCAGGCCACTGCCAGCTCGCCACTCGCCCGCTCGCACCATACACCATACGGAGGGCTCGTCTCGGTCTTTTTTTTCCGACTTCCTCTCCGTCACCCCTCCCACCTGACGTCCTCCCGGTCCCACCGGATCTGCGCGCCCATCTGCCAGCAGAGCGGCCCAGCAGCTAACGGGCATCATCCACCCACCCCCTCCCGGGTGCCGGAGTTTACGACAGCCGGTACACGAGAGAACATCCTAGTGTAACGCCAGAAGCTTCTGACCTCGCCAACCCTGCGCCACGCCGTTGACTCCACACCTCGGCGAGCAGCCCCGACCTATCCCTGATAAATACCACGCTTCCACGCGCAATGCCTGTTGCAGAGCTCACCGGCCTGCTCTTGGGCCTGTTTCGCTACTTCAACCTTGCTTTCCGATTCTTAGCCGTATCGAATCCTTTATATGCCACAGGCAAGGGGACACCACCAGGCGCGAGCCTCCTTTCATCTTCTAGAAAGTCCGCTGTCAGCAGCAGCACCACCACCACCACCACCGACAGCGAGCCCGAGGGAACCGCAAACGACATGGCGATCCCAAAGCACGCGACACACAAGTCGCTCCTCGTCTCCCATGAGTTCTACATGGCCTCCGGCACCGTGACCGTCGACCGCCGTGCCCGCAAGGCTTTGATCCTATACGACAGGTTGACGGGGCTTCACGGCCTACCGCGCGGCCGCGCCGACTGGGAAGAGCCCGCGAGGTCCACTGCCGTGCGCGAGACGCTCGAGGAGGGGGGCGTGCGCTGCGCTCTGCTTCCCGTGCCCGTGCCGACGCGCGCCACGCCCCCACCCGGCCGCTCCAGCACGGCCTCGTCGCTCTCCCCGTCGCCCAGGCTCGCGGCCAGCAGCGGCAGGGGCTCCAGCGGCAGCAGCACCCCGGAGCCGATGCTGTCGCCTGCCGACGACCCTCATCACCAGCCGCCCCGCTACAGCTCAAATACCATCGCGGCCGCCGCGGCCGACGACCTGTACGACGACGAGATCCGCGACGAGGCGGGCGAGGTGACCAAGGGCGTGCTGCTGACGGAGCCGTTCGCGCTGCTGACGCACTTCCGGTCCAACGGCGCCCTCGCCATCGTGCAGTGGTTCGTCGCCGAGGCCGACTCGACCGTGCCCTTTGAGGAGGGCCAACAGATGCCCGACGAGGACTACGAGCCCCGCTGGGTCGAGTTCGACGAGGCAGCCCGCCTCATGCCGGACGCCACCCACGCCGACATTGTTTCGGGGGCGGTCCGCCTTGTAGACAGGCTCGAGGCCATGGAGAGGCGGGGCGAGGTTGCTGTTTCTTGTTGACTGCCGCGCCGAGACTCATGCTGGAAATCTCCCTTCTTGTTCGGAATTGAGAAGAGCATGAACGCATTTTGCTGCATTTCTCTGGGGCGGTGCTGGCTAGCATGACTTCTGGGCGGCTTTCCCTCTCGGCTGAGTGAGCGACCGTCGAGTAGGGACATTTGACTGGCGATTGGCGCGAGCGTTTCTTTTGGTTCAGCACGGACCTCTCTGGTCCGCGTTGGGTTTTGGGCTTCTGTCAGGTCGGCATTTTGTGTTTGCGTCTCTTTTCTTATTTAAATCATGCCTCGAGTGCCATGGAGGGTAAATGTAACGATTAGTACTGGTAAGAGTCTGTACCCTTGTTACGGCACGGAGAGCTGCGAAGGTAATGACCGACGATCTTTGTAATCTGGGAAGAGGTCCTGTTGTTATACGTAAAAAATAGGGTTTATCTCCTTATAATAAAGTTAGGATCAAGCTTCATCTACGCGAAGGCGATCACTTACAAAGCGTTCTTCTGATCGCGTTATAACGGGTTACGTGGTTTTAACGGGATTTGGAAAAATTTAAAATCTTCTAAATAAATAAATAAAAAAAAACCCTTTTTAAAGGGTTTAAGCGTCCCTGGTTGACTCTAGGAAGCACAACACCGTTTCCATTCCTTCTGGCCAATTTTCCCGCGGCCCACCATCTGACCGTGGTTTATCCCCGCGACTAACCCCCTCTCGAGGCTCTTGTTGCAGGTTGAGGATGCTTCATAGTATCACAACGAGCTGGCTTCCCGTACACTTTGATACTGACCTTTCGTCCGCGCCACCGTCATTGTGGTCGGCGAACGGGATGGCGCCGGGTGTGTGGGCGCGATCTCGGTTCGCGGCACTGGCCGCAGGTCCGTAGAGAAACAAAAGGCGAGTGGGACATTCACACCGCGCAAGGCCGTGAGGGCCCCGAAACGGGGCGGGCTGCGATCGGGAATGGCGCGCCTGCCTGCTCGTATGCCCGCGACACGACCCGCGCGGGGACTGGAAAGAGGCAGCAGCTCGACCTCGATCTTGGGCAGTGGCCAGAGGCATTCGCACTGCGAGGGAAGTCAAGTTGACAACAGCTCTCGGATTCGGGTCTCAATCTGAGATGGCCTCCAAGGCATCCTCCCAGACCTCTTCGACCTCGGCCTTGTCGTCAAGACTCTCCTCCTCGGCCAGGACGTGGAGGAGGGTCCTGCCGTCGGGCATCGGGGCGTCGACCTCGAAGCCGTGGTCGATGAAGAGCTCGAGCAGGCGGTGGTGGTTGCTGGCGATGCTGACCACGACGGGGTCGACGGCGGGGTGGGCGGACGAGCGGACGCGGGCGACGTCGACGTTGTCCGAGACCGGGGTGAAGCCGAGCGGGGTGCGGCCGTCGTTGCCGGCGGCGTTGGGGTCGGCGCCCGCGGCCAGGAGGTGCTCGAGGTGGTGCGGGTCGCGGCTGTGGGCGGCGGCGCAGTGCTGCACCGTCTGGTTCCAGCCTGTGCCGTGGTCGATGCGGGCGCCAGCTGCGAGCGGCAGCAGATCCGTGGCCTTGGCGGCGTAGCAGAGCGGGTCGCTCCCGGAGAAGCCGGCCATGTTGGGGTCGGCGCCGTGCTTGAGCAGGATGGCCACGTGGCTGGCCTCGCCCCGCTCGGCGGCCAGCGGCAACGGCGTCCAGCCCGGCGAGTCGGGCGTGGAGGCGCGCAGCACCGCCTCGAGCGGCACGTCGACGAGCCCGAGCACGATCTTGTGGAGCACGGTGAAGTTGCGGTGTTCCAGCGCCTCGACCTGGGCGAACAGCGCCCGGAGCACCTCCTCGCCTGCCCGCGACACCGTCCTGGAGAGCATCTTGCCCCAGGCGTTGTCGGCGGGGCACCCACCCGTCTTGCGCGACGCCATGAAGGGGTCGGCGCCGGCCTGCAGTAGGAACTTGACCGTGTCGAACAGGTGGTGGGCTATGGCAACTGTGAGATTGCGCGCGAGGTCGGCCCAAACTTGTATTGCCCCATGGGTTCGCTCAGCCCATTTCCGACCGCTGCATCTTACATACGTCCAACGCGGTCGCCCCCGAGTCCCTGTGCACGTCGTTTGGCGACCCGAGGCCGCCGCTGAACAGCTCCTTGAGCCTGTCGATCTCGCCGAGCTTGGCGAACCGGAACACGCCGGCATTGCTGGGGACCAGGCGCTGGTAGACAAGCACCAGGGACGGCCCGCTGGCGGGCGACATGGTCAGGGCTAGCGAGAACATGCGCGCCGTGAACCAGCGCGGGAACATGTACGAGGCTGGGCCTCGCTCTGCCGGGCCGACCGGCAGCGGCTCTGGTCGCACTGCTGCCTGAGGACCGGCTGGCCCGAGTAGCCGACGAAGAGGGTGCCCACGAGGCTGCTGAGGAAGGCCGGCGACTGCACGAACTGGCGCCCGTGGCAGACGCAGCTGCACCAGGCGACGCAGAGTCTGCGGACGAAGTGCGCCGTCTGGATGGCCACGCCGCCACCGGCAAAATCGCCGGTGTGGCACGCGTCCACGGCGGAGCCCGCGTCCTCCGGCTGGCGGCCCCGCGTCTGGGCAGCGCTCGAGGCCGACGTCTCACCCTCCCGGCCCGTGAGGGCGGCCTCGAGGGCCTACAGCCTGCTGGAGATGTCCTAGAGGCCCTCGTCCCGCCTCTACCGGTGGTCGCGGAGCCCGCCGCCGAGCCTGAGCTGCTTGGCTGCTACCCTGCCGGTCAGCAGCGCTACTTGCTGCATGTGGAGCTGCGCGCGCACTGTTGAGGAGCTGTTGTCTGGTTCAGAACTTGGGCTCTCCATCCGAAGGGGATGGGTGGAGTTAGAGCGTCCTTGGCGAGGCAGAACTCACGCGGATATTGCAGAGAAGACGAGGGTCAGCTGCGACCTGGCCGAGTGGAGACCTTCCCTCGTCTCCTTGACCTTGGGCACTATCATCAGCCACCGCAGCTTCTTGGCCTTGGATGCCGTCCTCCACTTCATCCCCTGCGCCTGCAGCTCCTCCAGCTTGGCCTTGGCCGCGGCCGTGGCCTCGAGCAGGCGCGGCGGCGGCGAGACCTATGCCGGCTCGTCGCTCTCGAAGATGCCGTTCGTCTCGCGCAGGACAACCGTCAGGCCCGACACCTCATTCGACAGCGCTCACAGCTCCGAAGGAGCCCCATACGACTGGAACAGGAACGCCAGAGCCGCAGTTCCGAGAGTACCAGGACGCCGCCGTGGCTAATGCCGCGGCCCTGGCGCGCAGGCTGCAAGGCCTGGGCTGGGCGGCCGCGCTCGAGGGCGGCAGGAACAAGGCGAGCGGGGGAAGCAACAGGCTGTCCGTGCGCCTGGGGAAGGCGGGCAGCGTCGATGCGGTGCGCGCGCAACAGACCCTGAGGAGAGTCGGTGTCGCTACTGCGGCGCGCCTGGCTAACAACGAGCTGTGCCTCGGAACCTTGGCCGTGACGTCGATGAGCCTATGCGAAGGAACCATGCCCCGACTAGCCGATATAATCGGACAGGCGCTTGTCATGATGCGGGAGTCGGGAAGCAGGGAGCCGGCGATATCGGCAGCACAGTCGGTACGCTGCGTCAGGGGCAAAGCCCGGTGAGGCTCGAGGAGGACATCCGGCAGCTCGAGAGACAAGTTGGCGTGATCGCAAGCCATATGCCTTTCCATTTGCTAGATTAGAGCCTTAAAGCTGCATACAGGCAGGGTTCTATTGCAGGGCATAGTGGAGAAGAAACAACAAAATAAAAACGGGTCGAAATCGCCAACCCTCATCGTACTCTTCAGCCGGAGTTCCTGCCGTAAGCTGTTTCTGCCTACCTAGGGAGACAAGCCGGGAGATACCGCGAGGGCTAGGTCTTCGTTCTTTCTTTTTTCACTCGTGGCGCACGACGTCATGCCTCCCCGTCCGCAGCCCTACTGCCGCCTAGGCGTCCGCATCGTCCCATGACGGCTGGACATGCGGCAGGCGCTCCGAGGTCTGATCTGGCCACGTCTCGGCGATGACCCCTATGGCCCTCTCGAAGAAGACGCGGTAGGCATCCGGGGAGAGATGCAAGCCTATACGTGCGCAACAGCCTGGTGAGCGCGTCCTTTCTTTTTCTTCATGTCGCCGGTGGGGGAAAGTTTCGCAAGGCGAGGCAAACCGTCATGAAGAGGGGCCGTGAGAGCATCATTGGTGGGCAGTTCCAGAGACCCGGGAAGAGGCTCGCCAGGCCGCCATCCGGCCTTGGTCATGAAGGCGGACCAGAGATCCAGGCAGGCAACGCCCAGTCCTTGGCGACCTCTCGAGCGGCGTCCGCGTACTGCTTGGTGCATTCGTTGGTGCGGTTCAGCTCGGCATAGCCCTGGCTCTTGACGCGCTGCTCCAGCCGCCGCTCCTCGACCGGCGGCGGCGTGACGAGGATGAGCTGGGGGCTGTGGGCGGCGACGGCGGGGTGGCGGACGATCTTGGCCAGGTTCTGCTTGTGCTCGTCGAGCGGCACGTGCTGGCCGTTCTGGGCAGACGCGAAGCAGGCGTCGTTGGCACCGAACAGGATTGCCTATTTGGGAGGGTGTTGGCTAAGCGCAAGGGAACGGGTCGGCAGGGGTGGTTATTACGCACCATGAATCGGACCCTTGCAAGCTTGGGGTCTGGCATTATCCTGGGCAGGACATGGAGGCCCTGGACCGCGTTGTAGCCACTGCGCCGAGGGGCTTAGACTCGCTGCACCATTTTAATATGACACCAGGGGCCGCCTACCTAAAGGTTCGGTTGACAACATCCAGGCGTCTGACGAACTCTGTTTGTGGGACAACATGCTCAGAAGCTGGAATACGACGACGTGGCAGCCAAAACACACGCACCTTGCTGGAGGGCCGGGATTAGACTAAAGCCGTGTTCCTGCGAGTTGAATTCTCGATGATTGAGTCTCCGAAGAGAATGAGCTCCTCCCGAGGAAAGCGCAAGGGTATTCGAGCGCGACGAGGGATCTGGAGGAGCATTCGGTGCGAGCCGTTGGGGGTCGGGTTGTTGTTATTTTAGTAGTCTAGATCCAAACGGGCTCTGCTGTTTGGGACTCTAGTTGTTCCTCCGGTAGAGAACCGCCGATGGCCGGCCGTTTGCGGGAGGTGCAGCTTGCAGGCGCCGGCGATAAGAGGCCCGCAATTTGTACACCTTGGCTCGGCAGGGAGCTAGGTAGAGGCAAGGCAGACTTGCTGTTGGTCCCCAGCAGAAACAAAATAGCACCCGAGTGGGACCAGTAGCGGCGGGGGGTAACCTGAAGCGACGGGGCTGCCCAGACCAGAGTTGAGAGTCTCCCGAAATGGTGACTCCGACCCGGAACCGGACTTGATCCCCTTTTTAGGCCGGATGAATTTCTGTTTGTCGTGCTTACGCCTTGGCCGCATTTGCAGGCATTCAGCTCCAATTCCCGGCACTGGGCTCGGTATTCCCGCGAGCATGCTAAGACGCCGGCGTCGATCAGGGTTGCGCCCGCCGACCTTTACGTTCGGGGAACCACGACAAGGCATCTTGACATCGTCAGCTCGACTCAGCAGCAAAACAGGGCTGCGACCACGACACTCCAGCAACAGCAAACCGCTGTGGCCACTGCCATCGAGCTCGGCGCTGTTCAGCAGCGCCGGACCAGCCGCGGTCCAGTCTGTGGCGCGTGGCCGCCGCCAACTGGCGCTTCGTCGGGTGCGGTTCGAACGGCATGTGGCATACGGGGTGATCTTGCGATTTCCGCACTCCGGTTGTCTCTCCACATAAAAGCCACTGATAGCGAGCCGAGCGCACGCGCACGCAATGCTATTCCAACAATTAAGGTATACCATTAAACAGGAACAAAGGGCAGCGTCCCCACGGATGGCTATAGCGGATAAGCGATTTACGACTTGGCGTGTGAAGCTGTGACACGCACTTTCCGCCGAGGAGCAAAGTGATGAAGAGCAAGTGTGGGACGGCCAAGTCATAAGAGGCAGTAGCCAGTAGCGTGAAAAGGTCATGAGAGCGTGAGATTGACGACGGGGATAGCTGATGCAACATATAAAGCAACAGACGGTGAGCGTGTAGGAGAGCGAGGCGACGGCGAAAGCGGGAGGAAAAGCAGCCAACCACATAATAGGGCTCAATGGCAAACACGGCCAACTAGTACGGGAAGGTAAACCAACAGGTAGATAAAAGAAAATGTGACCAGCATAGGCGCACGTCCCGTCAGTGTTAATTGGTCAATGGGTGGGCGCAGATCCCGCAGCGTCGATCCCCCGCCACGTCGATCCCCTGCCATGATTTCGTCCCGTCTCAGGGCGACGCGGGGTTATTCTTCGCCTCAACGGCCACCTCCCCCTCAGGCGACGCAGCAGCCGCGTGCTTTTTCGCAGAGCTGCTGCTGCTACTGTTGCCCCCACCGACGCCCAGCGTCTCGCGGATACGACTCGGGTCCTCGAGCACGTCCCATGCGAGCTCCTTTTTCGTCTTGCGCGCGGGCGTCCCATCGTCGTCGCCGTAATCCATGTCGGAGAGGCGGGACTCGTCCGAGGAGCTAAAGGACGACGAGGTGGGGCTGCGGTTGAGGACCATGCGGACGCGGCCGCCGCCCTGCTTCTTCTTGGCCTCGTGCTGCGCCGCCTTCATGGCCTTGAGGTGCTCGTCCTCCCAGTGCAGGGCCGTGATGGCCAGGCCGGGGAAGTTTTTGGACAGGAACGCCTCGAGCCCCGGGAGGCACGACTTGTCGGGCCGGTAGGTGCCCGAGTCGTTGTCGATGACGAGCTGGTATAAGCGTGGGTCCGACGGCGGCGAGGGGCTCGCGGGCGGCTTGCTGTCAGGCGGGTGCGGCGTGGGTGTCCCGTTGGGGTCCGGATCTTTGGCGGCGGCGGCGCCGTCATCGTCATCGCCGTCACCATTATTGGGCCGCTTCGTGCGGGAGTGGGGGCGGCGGCGGATGAAGAACTCGCCCGAGCAGGCGATGTAGGTCGTCACGTCCGAGTGCATCGTGTGCTTGGACAGCATGTCGATGCCGAACTCCTTGCCCGTCTCGGTGAAGCGGAAGAGCCCGTCGAGCGTGAGGACGTAGGTGAAGATGCGCCCGCCTTCGTCAAAGTGCACCAGCCGCAGGAACTGCAGCGCCGCCTCGGTCGAGCAGGGCGCAAAGGTGCCGTACCTGGTCGACTGGTCGAAGTTGTAGACGCGCCGGTGCTGCTTGTGCAGCACCTTGTTCAGGATGGTGCCGCGCAGGCCCCGCGACGAGAACATGGGCGCCACGAAGCGGCTGAACTCGACGTACCGGTGGTACAGCCGCGGCGGCACGGGGCCCTGGAGCTGCATCTCGCACGCTTGGAAGCTGTAGCTCGGGAGCAGCTGGGGTTAGTCTGGTTCCTGGATAGCTGAGGTACGTGCCTAGGTAGGGAGTAGGTACCACGCAGACTTACTCGTATTTCTTGGTCTGTCGATCATCCGACTCCTTATTCTTATCCGAGTCCTGGCTTTTCTCCCCCTCCTTCGTGTCCGCCTTGGGCGCCTCTTCCGTCTCGGGCTGCTCGTCCTTAACTTCGTCCCTGTTGACCTTGGTGCCGGTCAGGCGCCCGATCATGGGGCTAAAGTGCTGGACGAAGGCGGTCGGGCCGACCGTGTACATCTGCGCGCCGGGCCCGTCGGAGCGGCCGAGGACCTCGACGCTCAGCGTCAGGCGCGGCGTGATGGAGCCATTCTTAGTAAAGGCCGACTCGACCGCCTTGACGAGGTAGGCGCGCTTGCTGCCGACGCGCTTCTTGGCCTGGAAGGCGCGCCGCGCGACGCCCTCCCAGTCCTCGTCGACGCGGCGCGCGACGTACGTGACGTTGCCGAGCCGGTCATCGTTGTCCGGGTAGTCCTCGTCGTAGATGCGGCACTTGAGCTTGAAGCCGGTCCGCGGCACGTTGGCCACCACCCACTCCTGCTCCCACTCTGGCTCCGTCGTCCGCCGCAGCGTGCGCGTCCGGAACGTCAGCACCGGGTCCTCCTTGTGGCGCCGCGGCACGTCGGCCGTCAGCGTCGCGTGCACAAAGGGATCCGACGACGCCGTGGCGAAGTCGCCGCGGGGCAGGTTCGCCGCGCTGTGGAAGGTGATCTTGACCGTGTACCCCGCGGGGAAGTCGGGCAGCGGCGTGGTGTCGAACCCGCCCGCGGGCTTCTTCTCCTTGACGCCGTCAGCCTTCTCGTGGGCCCGTTGCTTCAGGTGCGACGCGACGCCGCGCGGACTCGGCTGCTCGTGCGGCGGCGGCGGCGGCGGCGGCGGCGG
>PYSR01000113.1:0-79656 GCA_003049425.1 Magnaporthiopsis incrustans | reverse complement strand
GGCGGCGGCGAGCTGAGGCCGCTTGGGGCGTCGGCGACGTGGCCATTTTGCGAGAGTGGCGGCGATGCAGGCGCTGTCGCGGTGTGGTCGTTGTTCTCGGCGCTTTCGCGAGCGGCGGGAGGAGGAGCTGAAGAAGGCTGGTCGGCCCGTTGCTCGGCCATGCCGGCGGGGGCGGAGGCCGCGGTCGAGGCCATGGCGGGATGGCCGAGGCTGGATGGAGACGGTTAGCATGTCATGACGGGCGGGGACTGCGTCCCGCACGGTATCCGCTAGATTGACAAGGGGCGAATGCCAAACTCACTTTGGGATCGCCGGGTCGGCGCAAGACAAATATTTTGATCAAGTGGAGAGGCTGCAGCTTGGTGCTGTCTCCCCAGTCTTGGGTGTTCGCGACCCAAAAAGAAAAAGCCACCAGAAGGATGCCAAGAGGACCCTGCGCAACTGGCGCAAGCCTTTTGAATGTGCCTGCTGCTGCTAAGACCGCGCCAGCTCTTCCTGTTGGCTGCTGCGGGTGTGATTGGCGATCAACCGAGGAAGGAAGGAAGGGGCTAGCTTCTTTGGTCCAAGGAGGGGTGGTGGCTTGGGGAGCTCGGAGCGCAGTGTTACTGTACTTGAGAGAAATGCGAGTACACCCGCAGGCTTCCAGGGAATAGCGGCTGGGGCGCGGGCAGCGAAAAGATGATGGGCGAATGACGTGAAGGCGCGCAAGAGAAGACTTCCATGAGCACCGAGCTCAGTGTAGTCGGGTACTCGGCACGCGGCGCTCGCAGTGCAGCGCCCATCCTGCAAGCAACCATGGGCGCCCCCAATATGTTGGCAGATCCGAACCTGGCCAGACTCTAGATTTTTGGTCACGGTGGAGGCGGCCGCGTGGTCCCTTGCAACGAAAAAGCTGAAAGGTGATGTCACAGTACCCGACAGCACATGCCGAGCCCCGCTGGTTTGGGGTCAGCAGTCCGGGCAAACCCGACAAGCCAGGCTTCTCATCCTTTGACTCCTTCCCTGTAACTGATTATCAACTGGGGGGATATATGTTTGTTATTTTTTGGCACCGATACGACCTTATATCCATCCTACTACCTACTGGGTCCATTTCGCAGCCACCCGTTGGATGACTTACTAAGGACCAGAATGACTGCAGCAAAGGTCGCGCTAGACGCGACATCTGCTGCAGCCCACGAACCACCGCAGCAGGGCAGTGCTTCCAAGAAGAGGAACCTCCACCAATACTCCTCGTCGGCTGCCCGAGGAGGAGCACACCCAGCAGCCAGCGAAGCATTTGTTGAAAATGCACGCTGCTGCCCCAACTCCACCGTCGCCACGAGGTTGGACTTGCTCGTAAGTGATGTCCTCGCCCCTGTCCCAAAACAACCCATCCAAACCGCCGCCAACAACAACGCCAAGGGCGCCCACTCACCTGGACTTGAGTTTGGGCCACGCTCACGCGTGTCTGTAGTTGTTATTGGGCTTTCTCCTGCGAGCTCTCGCCGGCCATGGCAGGACCTTCCTCCTTGCGCTCAACCCGCCGACGCTGCGGATCGTCTTCCAGCTGCTGACTCGATTGCTGCCCTTGTTGGAAATACGTGCCAAAGATGCGCGCCTCGAGATCGGCGCCCTTCGCCGCGTTGGGGTCGTTCTTGCTCAGCTGCCGGCGGAAGTAGATGCGCTTCGCCCACTTCCAGCCCTCGGCGCCCAGGAAGAAAAGAACCAGCTCGACCACGACGACGCCCCATTCCCACGTGATGCCGTCGTGTTTGAAGACCTCGTGGTTGAGCACAGGGATGTAGAGCGTCGGGAAGATGGTGACGAATCCGATGACGATTGCCCAGAACAGGAATCGGTTCTTCCACGCGTCCCGGATCCAGCGCGTCCAGATGGAGCCACCGCTGTTACGGAGGTTGAAGAAGGAACGCCGCGGGTGCACCACCTCCCAGGCTAGGAAGAGCGCGAACCAGGTGAGGCACGCGAAAGTGGTCGCTCGAGCCCGAAACACGAGCTTGCACTCTTCCGAAAATTTGTTGTTGCAGTCGTTGCCGAGCCTGCCGTTACCGAACCAGTAAACGACAACGATGAATGACGAAAGGCAGCAAGCCGACATCCAGAGGCCATAGACCACGATATCGAGGATCAGCTCCCATGTGAAGACGCCCGTCTTGACCTGCATCGTGACAGATAGGTGGTTAGCAGGGCCCTCCATGTCTGACCGCTAGGGATACTGTGGTCTCCACTTCCCGTGCCTGGATACGTACATCATGTGGGGGACGTGTGAGAATATCAGGTGCCGCCAGCTCAAAGCCTAAGCCCATATCCGGCAAGCCCGAGGTTACCTGTTGATTGCGATCAGTATCCTGGTTATATGGAGAACCGGAGTCCGAGCATGGTTGACGGGACAAGGGCTGTCCTTACCATGATGATCCAGAGAACCTCGACCGGGGCAAGCGGGAACACGGAAATGTTGTGCGAATCCTTGAATACGAGGCCAATCAAGACTGCGGGTTCATCAGGTCAGCGCCACCTTCGAAACACTGGCCCGGGGGCGGGAAAAGCATGGGGCGGAGTGGTGGGCAAAATTTCACTCACGAGTACAGGCTTGGGCGACATTCTCCGCGAGGACGTGTAGGATGAACTTCTGTATGTTGTCAAACATACGACGGCCTGATTTGTAAACAAGGGTCAGCATATTTTTTTACAGATAAAAAAGTCCAGATAGCCGGCCCGGGCAGGAGAAAAAAAAGCACCCACCTTCTTCAACAGCATTTAAGATACTCGCAAAGTTGTCGTCGGTGAGCACGATATCGGCAGCCTCCTTGGCAACGTCAGACCCCGCCTGGCCCATGGCAATGCCGACATCGGCAGACTTGAGCGAGGGGCTGTCGTTGACACCATCGCCGGTCATGGCTGCGAACCTGTTGCGGCGGTGGAGGGCGTTGATCATGCGCACTTTGGTGTTGGGGGCACAGCGCGCCACAACCAGGGGCAGCTGTGGCAGGGCATCGACCTGGGCGTCATCCAGCTTGTCAAATTCGGACGCGGCCATGACCATGGTACGGGCGGTCTCGCGGCCAATCTCGGCCATGCGGGCGGGCAAGATGCCGACCTCGATGGCGATGGCGCGGGCCGTTTCCGGGTGATCACCAGTAAGCATATGCACCGAAATGCCGGCCTGGTGGCACATACGGACACTCTCGGCCGACTCCGGGCGGGGAGGATCGTACAGCCCAATCAAGCCACGGAATGTCAGGTCCGCCTCGTACTCGGCCCGCTCCGGCGCATCTTTGTCGCCGATGGCCGGGATGTTGTCGGTGCGGTTGGCAAGGGCCAACACGCGGAGACCCATGCGCGCCAGTGACTCCAAGTTCGCCGTGATTGCAGAGATGTGCTCGTCCGTGATGGGGACAATGGTGTCGTCGTCCTCCTTGCCGTCCCGACCGATAGCGATGGTTGTGCAGCTCGAGAGCACGCGCTCGACCGCGCCCTTTGTGAACACGTGAAGGTCGTGGCTAGCCGCTTCCTCGAAGACAACGGACATCTTTTTCGTGTCGGAATCAAAGGGGAATTCGGCCACCTGCCGCCACTGAGGGTTGTCCCCGGATGTAAACCGCAGTCTGTTCCAGTTGAACCTCGAAGCAAAAACCTGGATGGCGATCTCGGTGGGGTCTCCACGCGCGTGCCACTCGTCGCCCGTCTTATGGACGTTTGCAATGTTGGCAAGCGAGGCGATGTTTAGGAACGTACGCAAGGTTTCGTCGTTTGCGGTTGCAGCAGTGGCGTCGACAGCTTCGCCCTCTGATTCTTGGCCCCGAATATCCATCTGGCTCGGCTCATTGGGCGACAAGCTCACAGCGCCCGCAGTTGGGTTAAACGGTTCCTTGGTGGTGCCGACAGAGTACGTGCCTTTGCCTGGAATCCATGCCTTCTTGGCCACCATCTTGCCCTGGGTCAGGGTGCCGGTCTTGTCGGAGCAAATGTTTGTGACACCTCCCAGGGCTTCGAGGCTCCGAAGATTACGAACAATGACATGTCTCTGAACCATGCGCTTCGTTCCGGTTGCCATCGTGACCGTCAGAACGACGATGAGGGATGCTGGAAGCATGCTGACGCCGGTGGCCACGGCGTAGATGATGACCTCTTTGTTACTGAGGAACATATTCGCGGCCAGCACGATGATGGTGCAGACGATAGCGACGAAGAACAGGAATACCGCGAGCTGGGAAAGCTTTCGCTGCAGAGGCGTTCCGACGTTGACGCCGAGGAAGCGGCCGATGGAATCGGTAAAGGTCAGCGACCACGCCTGAGCGTGTCTCAGGGGCGAGGCGCTGCCATCTTCCTTGCGCTTGACTTGGCGGCGCTTGGATTCCTTTCCGCGGAGTGCAGCCGCAATGATGCCGATCTCCGTGGCCAGGCCGGTGGCGAACACAATACCGCGAGCCCGGCCCTTGGTGACAGTGGAGGAGCTGAATGCAATGTTGAGGCGGTCTCCGGGGCCAGTGTCGTCATCCAAAACCAGGTCGATTTCCTTGCGGACCGGCAGGGATTCCCCAGTGAGAAGAGCCTCGTCCGTTTCAAAGTTGATGGCTTCGATCAGTCTGAACACACACCGTTAGCGTCAAGAAGAGCTCGGCTGGAAATCTCAGGAACGGACCTGGTGTCTGCAGGGACCGTGTCTCCGGTCTTCAGCTCGACCATGTCGCCAGGAACGATTTCAACCGTCGGGATGGTGATGTTGGAGCCATCCCTGACGACGCGGGCCGTGGGCGAGCTAAGCGAGCGGAGCGAGTCAAGCGTCTTGGCAGCCTTGAGCTCCTGCCAGAAGCCGACGCCGACGTTGAGCGCAATGACTGCGGCAATGACGCCGCCCTCTATCCATGACTCGATGCCAAAACTGGCGGCCATGGATAGGATCAGGACCTGCCGGCGACGAATGAGCAAAACCCAACACGGTTCTAGCGTCTTCAACCCGCACAGGGGGCGACGAGGGAGGGAACAGGGGGGAAGGGAGCGGGTGTCGGGGGAACTACTAGAGACAAGGCGTTTGTAAACTGGGCTATGAAGATCTTGGCGGGCTGGACGCCCTGGCTGTCGCCAAAATCGTTCTTGCCGTGCCGCTCCAAGCGGAGGCGCGCCTCTTCCGCAGTCAGGCCATCGCCGGCATCGGCCCGGATCTCGTCGAGAAACTGGGCAATGGACAGGGCGTGTATCGGGCGTGAGAGCGGTTCGTTGGACTGGCCCGAGACCCGAGGGGGCTCGTCGCCATTGGGCTTCTTCTTGCCCATCCTGGCGGCTCGGTTCGGCGGCAGGTTCGGGAAGGCTGTGGTGATTGAATGGTACCTAGGTAGGTAGACTGTGATAGCCGGTGTGGCAGAGATAACGATGGATCGCGAGGGAAGCACGAGTGGCGAGGATCCCCACACTAGAACCAGCTAGGTACCTAGGAAGCTAGAAAGAAAGACTCAGGAGTGGGAAGGACGTTGAGAATCTGTAGGGGAAGAACAACAACTGAACTTTATAGGATGTGATGCCCACTGACGCAAGAGTTTTTGTTTGTTCCAGCGGTCAGGGAAGTGGGGAGTGGACGGTGCGAGTCTCCAATTCGAACGGCTTCACAGTGTCCTTAACTGCTGTACACGGTGCCGCCACCAGGTACAGCCCGGCGGCCGATCCAGTCCGCGGATATCGCGGCTCCAGAAGCACCTACAGGCGGTACTGCATACAGGGCTCTCCCAACCACCTTGCCGATATGCCGTGCACACCCATGAAACCCTCGATGGCCACACGAGCCGAGGGAACAGCCATCTGCATTACAGTATCTACCACTGTGGTTCTGCGGGGTTCCAAGCAGACGATCCCAGCATACCAAGACCGCCGAGAATTCGCCCCCAGTAGAGCGACGACGTAATGGGCTGGAGTGGCGTCCGCCAAGTCAACTCGGTCGCCGGGTTCGGTTGCCCAGCGCATGCCGAGATTTTTCCTTTGCGTATTTGCTTGCCTATCTGTCTATCTGTTCCCAAGACCGCTTGGCCTTGGCTGAGGATTCCAACCTCCCCTTCCGCCGCCCTCCGCGATTTCGTCTGCGTCTTCGCCAAGCTTCCTTGTGGCCGGCCCCCTTGCCACCAAAAAAAAAAAAAAAAAAAAAAAGGAAGTCCCTTTCAGAGATATCTGTGGGTCCACCACCAAACCCGGCCACTGAAGAACTGCCCTCTTTTTGGGCAAGCGGACGTGGCGTCACATTGCAGGCAACACGTTGACAAGGAGGGATAGCGAAACGCGGCGCCGACCATGGATGCCCAGAACATGCGCCATGGATTATCTTGAGGTGTTCAAGTCGTACAGATGTAACGCTCCGCCATTCTGCCAAGAGCGGAATCGCTGTGCTTTTGCCGCACACTAACACCGCTTTTTACATTTACTGCACATGTATGTATAGTCCACGGCGTCCATTTCAGACACGTGAGACCCAGCGCTTCATCCGGCTCTCGGTCCGCCGGGTGGATTCGTCCCTGGGGTTCGCCGGTTGCACCCGCTTATGGGTGGCCCCGCTCGGCCCTCCGGTCCGGGCTTGACCACCCCTGAATGCCTTATTGGCTTTCGTTGCGCTTCCCCTTGACGGCGAATGGGGCGGCGACCAATGACCTCCGGAAGGCAGGAACAACCCCTGGGCAGTGCTGTGCTGTGGACGGGCGGGTCGGGTAATCATCGGATGCCCCTCCTCCGCCCCGCCACGCTCTTGCGCATTTTGGAAACTCCGCCATCCCTTTCACGTAGCTCCGACTGCCTCTCTTGCCACGTTTGTTGTACACGAGAGAGCCTCCTCTTCGTTCTCATACCTCCGGGGTGTCTTCTCGTAATCTATAAATAAGAATCACGGCCGTCTTTGAAGCCATCAAATTTTTGTCGAGCCACTTTGACTGGCCACAATTTTACGACCGCTCCTACGCGACGCCCCTACCCGGCGAACATACTCACTCTCCCTCAAAATGGCAAAGACCGAAAAAGATCCGGGGATGATAGAAGCTGCCAAGGGCCTGAACAATGTGCCCTGGTGTGATGACTACGAGAAGATGATCTCGGGAGTCCTGTGAGGCCACCTCGGCCTGCCAACAACCACAGACGTCACTGGCTGCTGACACGACCACGCTATTTCCCAGATACGACTCCATGGTGCCAGAGCTGATCCAGGGACGATTCAGGGCCCGTCAGTTCATGCACAAGTTCAACAACCACTTCCCAGAAGATGCAACGGCCGAGTCGCTCTCGGCCGACAGGCAGAAGCTCCTGAAAGGCATCATGGGCAGGATCGGCAAGGACCCCTTCGTGGAGCCCCCGTTCAGCATCGACTACGGCAGCAACATTACCATCGGCGACAGCTTCTACGCCAACTTCAAGTACGCATGAGTTCCCCGGCCCTGTTGCTCTCAGCCTTGGAGCCCTGCCCCCTAAAACAGCGTCTTCTTCCAGTCTCATAATCCTGGACTGCGGCCTCGTCACCATCGGCAACCGCGTCATGTGCGGGCCTAACGTGTCCATCTATTCGGCCACGCACGAGGTCGAGGTGCAGTCGCGCCGCGACTACATCGAATACGCCGCCCCCGTGGTCATCGGCGACGACTGCTGGATCGGCGGCGGCACCACCATCCTGCCCGGCGTCACCATCGGCAAGGGCTGCACCATCGGCGCCGGCAGCATCGTCACAAAGTCCATCCCGGACTTTTCCGTCGCCGTCGGCACGCCCGCAAAGGTCATCAAGAAGGTCACGCCCGCGCCGGACATGCCAGGCGACGAGGGACAGACCGCTCACGGGAGCGTCGTTGCGTGAGAGGGGCGAGAGGCGGGGGCATGGTTTATACCCAAGGCTCGTCCTTGGCGGGGATTTCCCAATGAGGGATCTTTTTGTGCTACCTAGGTGCTGGTGGACTGGCAATGTTTCATCTCATCTGGCGGCTTGAGTTCAGGGAGCTGCGAGAGAGTTGCCGAGGTATTGGGTTGCTCGCGTCCAAGGAGTTAGCTGCACAGCATCAGCACACGTCCAGAAAAGGTGTTAAGCTTGACGGCTGAGAGCGAGCGGGGGTCTCACTACCTATGTACCTATCACTTGCTGTCGGTTTCGTTAATCGACCAGGACGGTGGCCTCCCATCGCAATAGAATTTCGCGATAATCTCAACAATGGCCAAGCCGTAACGTAACGCCAAGCACGGAAAAGATCGCATAAACTATGACTAACGCGGTATCTCTGCGGGGTTGAAACGACACCACCGACTCGAGCAGTGGGCAGATCGTACCAGGAGAGGTGGAAATTCAGCATGAGATCAAGACAATAACTGGACAGCCCTATATCGAGCGAAAATCACCCTACCCTCCAACGGCAACCAGTGGGTGAACTAGTATTGTCCCCACCTAGGAGACCAAAACCGCTTTCAGAACCTGGCCCAAGCGGGAGAAGACTCTCGGATTCAGGGTCCCAGGGTCGATGGCGCTTTTGACGAAATGTCCGGTGCCAAGCTCGTTCACTTCTTTGGGTTTGCCATGGCGTTCTGGGCAGTTTGGGCTGCCACGGGCGGCTCGGACAGCCGAGCACGTTCGTCCGATGGCCAACCCGACGGGAACCTTGGCGATTGGCGGTCGAAGCTCGGCTACCCTCTTCCGCGGAGGCATTTGTCGTTCCCGATGCCGTACCTACTGACTGACTGAGCGATTGCCTTCCCCCGCACTGAACGAGAGACGGGCTGGCATGTATTTTTGTGCCTTCTCAAGCTTTGGGCCGGGCCTGGATGCAATACGGATGAAGCTGGCAGCGATGGCGTGGTAGGGGCGAAAAGCAAAAGATCCCCTGGCTGCCAGCTTTGGCTCCTTCATAATGCTGTGCCGGCCCTGGCTCCGATCCTTGAGGTGGCCCATACTACTTAGTGCTTTTACCTGTTTTACTTCTTCGCTGGCCTGCGGAACTGTCGTGAACCAAGACAGGCAGGCTATCGATCGCCTGGGGTGTTTGATTTGGTTGGCGTCGTCTATGGCCGCATCGGCATAAGCCCGTCCTGTCCTCACCATGGTTGGTCTACCCCTTTCTGCTGGCACGCCACGCCCGGCCCCCGAGTGTGCATACTATGCAGGGGCTTGCGCACGCACAGATGGGTTTCTGATTCTGACGTGCTGCATCAGAGCAGATCCGCCGCCCGACCGGGCATCACGCGCAACCTCTCGTCCGCGTCAACCATCACCATTGTAGACGAGTCGTCGCCCATATCCGGTGCCGGTCGTGCATCGAGCAGCGAGCCGTGGTCCTTCAGGGAGGGCCCGCTGCCGTGGGACGGCAAGAAGCTTGAAGAGGAGAGCAGGATACCGCCGCCGATACCGGAACATGGGCAGCTGGATGGCGAGCACAAGAGCCGCCGCCGTTGGTTCCGCCTGGGCCTGTGTGGGTTCACGAGCGTCGCCGTCGGCTCCCTGGTTACGCTCGTCGTCCTCGCCTTCCTCACCTTCCTGTGGACGACCGAGGGGATCCTGGGCAGCGAGCGCGCGCCCGCCGCCTGGCGCTGGGTCATGCTGGGCCGGCGGGCCGCGCAGGCCGTGACGCTGGCCACGGTGCTGGTGCGCGTGGCCGTCACGGCGCAGTCGACCGTCTACACGAGCCTGATCGCGGGCATCGTGCTCGAGCGCCACGGCGTCCCGCTCTCCATGGTGGCCCAGTTCTCGGTCCTGCGCGGCGTCAACGACGGGCCCCTCCGCCTAGCCTGGCTGCTGCTGACGTCGTCGCCGCGCAGGTCGGCGCTGCTGGCGAGCCTGACCGTCGTGCTGTTCGCCACCACCGTCGCCGTCCAGTTCTCGTCCACGATCCTCGTGTCGGACTTGGACTTCTCGACGCTGGTCGGCGAGCCTCGCAATCTGTCCCTCCCCGTCTTCATGACCCCGGATGTCATCGAGCTGAACCACCAGAGCAACGGCTGGCTCGACCGGCCGACGGCGTACATGCCCTTTGGCGAGATATTGTCACCCCTCCCCGGCACGGCCGACGCCGTCCCGTCCGAGACCACGGGCCTGAGCGACACGGGCGTGGTGCGGCGCGTCTTCCTCCCGCTCCGCCGGCAGCACATGATCCGGCGGTACCATGGCCCGGCCATCGTCTTCAACTCGCGCTTCGTCTGCATGCGGCCGTCCATGGTCGGCGCCTCCCTGGCCGCCGCCTCCGTCTCGGCCGGCGCCGTCGTCGTCCCCAGCGCCGACTCTCCGTCGTCGTCCCTGCCGCGGCTCGACGTGTCGGGCAGCATCGACTACGCGGCCGCCTTGCGCGCGGCCGGCCTGCCGCTCCCGCCGGGCTGCTCGGGCGGGTCCTGCTTCCCGTCGGGCTTCAACTGCTCGCTGCCGCAGCTCAAGGACCAGAACGCGCGCGCGCGCGAGGGCTTCACCAACAGCATCTGCGTGCCCGACGGGCGCGGCGCGGCCCCGAGCGCGCGCAACTTCACGCTCTCCAGCGACGCGGTGCCGCGGCACGCGGGCGTGTTCCTCTTCTTCCGCAGCAACGGCACCGCCGAGCTGTGGCAGGGGCCCAACATGACGGCCGTGAGCGGCGAGTTCCCGCTGACGGCGCAGCGGCCCCGACCCCGGACCCAGACCGCCACCACCGCGGACGGCAGCGACGGCAGCGTCGACGAGTGGGTCAGCTACGAGATCGCGGTGGGCGGACGGTTCGCGGGCGCGCACTTCACCAACGGCGGGCTCCAGATCGACGTGTCGCTGTGCTTCCAGCAGGCCGCGTTCGACATGTCCGAGGTCAAGATGTGGACGCCCAAGGACCTGCGCCAGCCGGCCGTCAGGTGGGACTCGGACAAGAAACGCTGGGACACGACGGCCGTGCGCAGGATGGTCGCTCCCGCAGAGCGGCTGACCCCTCCCGGCGGCGGCGGCGGCGAGGAGGGGGAACCAGCAGCGGTCTCGGCCGTGATGTCCCCAGCGGAGCGCGGCACCTTCTCGGTCGAGTGGATCGGCGAGCCGCGGCGCGTCCACATGGCGCAGTACCTGACGGCGCGGCTGATCAACAGCAACTACTACAACGCGCCGACCCAGGCCGGCGGCGGCGGCGGCAACGTGTCGCTGCTCATGGACCCGCTCGGCGTCGGCGCGTCGACGTTCCTGGTGCCGCACGTCGAGCACCAGGTCCTGTTCCTGGACCTGCTCAACGCCACCAACCGCCCCGGCGTGGCGCTCCAGTCGGCCCTGACGGCCCTGGCCGGGTCCATGGTCAACGAGGCGGCGCCGCAGTTCAACGCGCGCCACAGGGCGACCGTGACGCCGTCGGTGCTGGTGCTCACGCCCCGCCGCAGCCGCGGGCTCGTCATCGTGGCCGCCGTGATCGTGGCCAACATGGCCTGTGGCCTCGTCGCCCTGGCCCTCTTCGCCCTCACCACCAGCCACTCGACCAGGGGAAGCTTCTGGCAGGTGCTGTCGCAGGTCGTGTCGCAGCACACGGCCTGGGTCCTCGAGTGCGCCACCGAGCTCGGCGACGCCGACGTCGCCCGCCTGACCACCAGGGACCTGGATCCGTACGTCAAGATTGCGCGCTCCGGAAGGACAGGCAGGGTCCAGGTGATTCTGTCGAGCGCGCTCAAGCAGGGTTACTAGCTAGGCCCACTTTTCTAGCTTCGATGCGGGTGGGGTTGGTATTTTTAGCATTCCCGTCCTCGCTTTTCTAGCGCCAACTTTCGTTCCCTTTCTTCCCTCCTGCTTCCGTATCCCGGTCTTTCTCGTCTCTGCAGGGGCGGGCGGGGTTTTCGTTTTTGTATTCATATACCCTTCCTTCAGAGGTTTGGCACTCTCTTTTGGCGAATGATTCAAGGTTGGAGATTGGTTCACAGCGGACGCGAAACCGAGTTGAGGCTTTCTATCAGGCCGAGATAAAGTTTTTTTTTGTCTCAGCTCCCAGCTTCTTCCCTGAAAGCAAACAGCCAAACCCGCTTTTACCCGCTAGCTTCTTAAATTGCATTCTATCCAAGCCTTCTATTTTCGCTTTCCTTGTTTTCATCATCAAGTCCTAGGAACTGGGATCCATCCCCAACGGCGGCGCAAACGTCGGTCTCCATATCGCTGGCCTAAAAAAAAAAAAAAAAAAAAAAAAAAAAAAAAGAGGGGGAAAGGAGATACCACGGGACTCCGTCCAGCCATCATCACGAACCACCGAGGTTCTCGGGAAGCGAGTAGCCCTGGAGCTCCCTCTGCGTCCACTCCCAGAGCCGCCAGCTCAGGACCCTGTCCTGCGCAAAGGCGGTGCCCCTCGAGGGCACGCCGACGGGCTCGTAGTACTCGCCGCTCTCGACGCCGTTTGCCGTGGCGGCCCAGAGGCAGTTCTTGACGGCCTCGCACGGGTCCAGGCCGAGGAAGGGGAGGACAATGCGGCGGACCCGGTTCATGAGCCGGCTGCCCGACCGCAGGCGCAGCCTGGCGGGGCTCCCCGCGCCGCCGCCGTCGTCGGCCTTTGAGAAGCCCGGGTTGAGCGACACCGTCGTGAAGAGCGGGCAGCGCTCGGCCAGCTCTCGCGCATAGAGGATGTTAGCCAGCTTGCTCTGGCCGTACAGCAGCAGTGCCGACGTGGTGTAGCCGTCGTCAGCGCCCGCGTCGTAGTAGCGGCCGCCGCCAGCGGCGTCCGAATGGAACATGGAGGCGGTGCTCGACGACAGTGACGTCAGCGACGACGCGTGGTGGTGGCCCGGCTTGAGCGTGTCGAAGTCGATGCCTCGGGAGGTGGTGAAGCGGTGCGCCATGGAGCTGACGCTGACGACGCGCACGTCGGAGCCCTCGGCGTCGCGCGTCGCCGTCCGCACCAGGAGGCGCATGAGCAGCTTGAGCAGCAGCGCGTGGCCCAGGTGGTTGACGCCCATGTGGCGCTCGTAGCCCTCGGCCGTCGCGCCGGGCGGCATCACAACCTCGCCCGCGCCGAGGATCAGGACGTCGAGCCGGTCGACGGAAGCGAGGAAGCGTGCTGCTGCGTCCCGCACCGACTCGAGGGATGCGAGGTCCATGTACAGGAACCGCACCTTCGTGGTGGCCGTTCCGGTCAACGTCGCGGCCTCGTCATCGCCGTAGTCGTCGTCACCATTACTGATGCTGCCGCCACGAGTAGCAGGCGCTGTGCTCGCCACGCTGCCCTTGTCCCTGCGGTAGTCGCTCTGCCAGCGCCCATGGCCCTCGCTACCACCTTTTCGCCTGCTGCCGGAAGCTAAGGATGCGTCCTTTATCTGTTGCCGTGACTCCGGTTGACTGATGACGGACCTGGGCGGCGTGGCGCGGCACCATGTGCGGATGTGAGCGACCGCACCGCTACCTTCTTCCGCCTGTCGACCGGCGATCCAAACCTGTGCCGGTCGACCGTATCGTGAGATCTCCGCCGCTGCCTCCTTTCCTGTGCCTGAAGTGCCTCCAGTGATGAGGATGACCTTCCCCGCGAGGGAGGGCATGTCCGTGGCCGGGTTGTAATTTTGGAACTTGACGCCCATATCGACGACTAGCTCGTCGCGTGAATGTCAGTTACTCCGAGCTAGGAGGGATCTCGGCACTTGGCGGTGACTTGAGAACAGCTATGTGCTGCCTCTTGGGGCCCGAAACCTCCTGGTGGCTTTGCTGATGCTTCCAGGCTGATCTACCCGTGCCGTGAGGAAGCTCGAGTGACCACACGAATAATAGTGGACCTGCCGCTTGCCTTGCCAGATTTCGGCCCGCGTATATTGAGATGGCTTCGCCGTCCTCAGATATTATGTGCTATAAATTCGCGCCAGTATAATGCCACGAAAATGCGGCATAGGTACGGCCAAAGTCAACCGATAAAATCGAACGACATGAGCAATTGAAAAAAGCACGGAAGAACCGAAAGAACGAAAAGGGGTGCGGGAAGACTACATGAGGCCTAAGACCGGAGGAATCTTTGACGGGACCAAGGGCGGTCCCATGATTTCTTGTATATCTGATGCTGCGCCGATGGCGGCCGGCCTGACGATCTTTGTGCCACCTCCGGGCTTGCCGGGATAATGGCACATATTAGCTGCACGGCGATGTAACTGCGAGCGCGAACAAATGTCTTCCTACTTTGCACACTCTGCTTGATCTCGCAAGTCCGGACATGGACAAGGGCGCTGGGTCAACAGGCCGGGAGATCCGCTTCGGCCTGTCGCCGACCGGTATCAAGCAGCAAAGCTGCTAGATTTCGGGACGGGGCTGAAGGCGACTGGGATGGTCCCTGAGAAGAGGCGGCAAGCCCGAAGCTTCCGAACGACTCTCCGGGGTCGGCAAGAAGCCGCGCCATCGTCCAAGGTCTGCCCGGAAGAGTTTATTTCCTAGTCTGCAGATGTTTGTGTGCCCTTTCCGTTCCGTACCTTTGATGGCCCAGCGTTGCAGAGCCCCTTGCAGCAGACGTCCTAAGGAGGGCGGCTGATAAAGGACTTGTCCGTGTGGGTAAGCTATTTGGCGCAGGACGAGGAGCAGAGTGGTGTCTCGGCAGAGCCGATAGCCAATGGTTGAACAATGGGCGGCGACTCTGCATAACCTGATGGGCCAATGCCACGACCGATAGCCTTTGGGTAAATTTTACCTTTCTGTCGGCCGGGGGAGAGCGGAGGTTGGGCGCTTCCTTGGGCGAACATATCCGCATGCCGCCCTTTTGGTTTAGTGCATGAGCAGCCCGCCTATGAATTGTCTGTGTAATCGGTGGCGATGTCAACGGAAAGCACGCCGAGACAGAGACCCTCGGCACACATGGCGATACCACGTCGCAAAAGTATGTCGGGGAGAACCCGCCAGTGGGTGAAGGCGATCCCGCTCGTTGGGCGACCTGGTGATAGGCGGATCGCGTGTGCAAGGTAAGAACCCGCGGAGTACCCCTGCAGAGATAGGTCGTCTGAAAATAGATCTCTTGTCCCGGAATCCAGCCAGGCGTGTCTGGGGCTCGTGGGCGCCCCATCGTTAGGAGCCGTCGGCCGAATGCCGCTTCCTGCTCGCAGAGCAGTCCCCGCTTCTCTTGGACCCGGACCGCGTTCGTTTGTTGACTCATGTGCGGCGAGGGGGCTACAGGTCGACAAGTCGATCAGGCGGAGAACGGCCCTGCTAGCGAGGCCGGGTTGGGAAGATGACAGCCAATTGGCCGTGGGGGTGGGGTGGAAAGTCAGCACCGGGGAGAATACACTAGATGGAGAGCTGGGAGACAGAATGGCTTTGAAGCGGGAGAGTGAGGCACCTTCACAAAAGGTGGCTAGTTGATTGATACGGCTGCCGTCCAAACAACGACCCACCGATGCCTCAAGAGACGCTACTGAACCAGTGTTTGCACTCGCCTCAGGACCCTCATCAGCTTCTCGAGGCAGGTCTCCGTGCGGCTTCGTCCGGACGCGGGGACGGATACTGTCTCGTCGGGATAAAGTCTCGACGCAAATCGATGCGGCCGTGCGGCCCAGGTCCGCACGCTCCGTGGGTGCGTGGAAGCTTGGTATGCCGTGTGTTACATCGCAGCTGGGAGGCAGAGTACTAATCGCTCATGTACATAGGTAGGTGGGTAGCCACCTACAGTACGAGAGTGACCGACAGGATAACCGGTTCGTGGAAGCCCGTTGAGAGGCCCTGATTTTTTGGGCAGGACAGACTGTGTGATGAACGCACGTCGCTGTCGTGATCATATCTTGGCCGGAGATGGCCACGAGGACCCCGCGGCTGGGTGATTTGAGGTTATGATCTTGATCCTGCCGACTTGTACTTTGGCAGGGCCCAATGGCATGGCTCCCATTGAAGAAACAAAAATGAAGATGTGGTTATCGTGGGATGGATGATGGAGGGATCATGGCAGTCTGGATCTAAATTTGGCTTCTAACCCCCACATATGGTACCACGTTAAGCCGGGCTAGGTTGGCATTGGAATGCCACTGCCCGGGTCCAGGCCTAATCGCACAAGGTTCGATGAACCCCGAAACCCTCCGCCATTTGGTTGGTAGGCATTTTTCCTTTGTGTTGAACGGTTCGCTATTATAGGAAGATTCTAGAAGGGAAAAAAGGGCAGAGAGGAAGGTATCTTCCTGACAGCCACTACACCCTGGTTCCGTACCTGGCTGTCCTGACATAGGTACACCTTCACAAGGTCACCATTTTTAGACGCAACTTAGTCACGCTCGGCCAGGCCATCGAGCAGCTTCAAGATTCAACCAAGCACGGCCTGCCCGGTGCCTGCATAAGCGCCGGAACCGGAGCCTGAGGCACGGAGACACCCCATTCGGCGTTCATGTTCTTGACAACCAGCTTGAGCTCGTTCTTCTCCCCGTCGAACACGAGCTCGCCGACAGCGGCGTCGCGACGAAGGCGTCGACCCCTGTATAGGCGGCCAGTCTTTCCGCTGCGGATGTCCACGCTGCCTGTTTTTTTTTTTTTTTTTTTTTGGCGGCGGCGGCGGCGGCATCCATATATCAGCGGCGGCGGCAGATAGTAGCTCCAGGTAAGGTGGCGAGGAGACGCATTTTTTCTCGCTTCTCCAGGCGATCAGAAAAAGGATGCAAATGAAAGACGAAGAGCAGGGCAGAACTGAAATGGGCTAGCCGAGGAGGAAGAAGGGGAAGAGTGACTGCGCCCAGCAGAAGGTGACTGAATAGTCGGAGCGACGTGATCCCGAAGAAAGCCTTGTTCTTCCAGAGAGTCACAGGTGCCCTCCAAAAGCAAGAGCAGCTTGTAAATACATCTTCTGCACTGTGGGTTGTAGCCAATGGCCACAGATGAGCAGCGAATGGGGGACCCGAACCGAGGCTCATCGAAGGAGTCGAATTTTTCAAAAAGCGATAATTTCGATCATTTTCTAGTGAAGGAGTCGAGACGGGGGTGTGGGCCGGAGAATGGCTGCTATCCGCCATGTCGAGATTAATAAAGCATTGCTACCAAAGGATATACCTACGTACCTAGGCAGTCTTTTCCGAAAACCTTTTCAACTATATAAGCCTAACAATCCTCACAATAACACGCCGCCGAGTTCCCAGTCCTCCGAGCTCGCGGTTATCCGCGTTCCGAGCGAGTGGAAATTGGCAAGGACGCTAAAGACGGCGTAAGCACGCCGCTGCTGGCAACACTTACAGCCCCGAGACTGAGCGTGCTAGCCCGCTGCTCCGGAAGCCCAAGTTGCGCGGCACAGTCGGCAGCAGGATAGAACCAGTCCGACCACCCGGAGTGCATGGTGTCGCGGTCGCCGGGGCCGCCCCTCTCGGCGCCGGCGGGCCCCGAGTCCTCTGCGGCCGGTCCTGGCGGCGTCTGATCGCTGCCCATGGGGACGGCGTACCTGAACAGCAGCGGCGGCTGCTCTGGTGCCAGGCACGTCGAGCAGGTGGTGATGGACCGCGTGCTGTTGCGGACTAGTGCTGCCTGAAGCTGGGCCGCCGCGCCGTCTGATGATCCGGGTGCTGCAACGATGGATGCCCGCCGCGCCATCGCGTGCTCTTCCATGGCGGGGACGACGGAGGGCGAGTGGACCTGCGGGGGTGGCCGCAGCTGGGCTATAGGGAACAGCCAGGAGGATGGTCTGGGCGTGAAAATCCCGCTCGTAGGCGATGTTTGCTCGCTGCCGAGCATGCTGGCTGCCCATTCGTTTAGGGCCAGATCCGAGCTGGCCGTCGATGTGCGGACGGGCGTCGGCGGTTCGAGACCGTCTTCCGAATCCGGATACGACCAAGGGCTCGGAGAGCGGACGCTGGCGTTTCTTGCGCCTTGTGCTGCCGCGGCAAGGAGGGACTCTTCCATGGCACCGGACGCTCTCCGCCGCCGCCCGGGATCTTGAAGCTGCCGTCTGACCGAGCGGCGGCATCTGAAAAGCAGAAAGAGGAGGATGGCGAGCAGGACCATGATGCCGACTGTTCGGTGCCCGCGGGTTAGCTTTTGGACTTTTTAGTAGGCGGCGGGGCGTACCTAGCGGGCGGGAGAAACTGGCTGGGCATTGATGTCCGTACCTACTATCCCGGCTACCGTTCCTGCGGCAATGCCGGACGGGCCGGTGCTCGGAATCGAGGGCGGCGGCTCTGACGTAGGGGTCGAGCTGGCGGCGGGAATCGGCGTGGATCCCAGGGGCGACGACGACGAACTGACTTCTGGAGAGCCGGGGCTAGGCGTCGCCGACGGGACCCCGTCGCTCGTGGGCACATTTGCGCCGGCGACCGTTGTCGGTGCGCCCGTGACTGCGCCTACCATGATTGGCGTTCTCAGAACACCTGTCGTCCCGGGGGGCGCGGATTCCATGGCAGGCTGGGGCTTGGCAACGACAACTGTCGGGCTTGGCGACGGCAAAAGTGCTTCGACGCTGGTTTTGGGCGGTTCGGGCGGAGGCGGCTGCGGAGCTTTTGGTTGTTCGGGCGGAGGTGTTGGTGGCTGCGAAGCCTTTGGCTGTTCCGGGCTTGCGGCAACAGGGCTGTTGCCGCTCCCATTGCCGCCCCCGTTCCCATTCCCATTTCCGTTCCCATTGCCACTCCCGTTCCCGTTCCCGTTCCCATTGCCACCCCCATTCCCATTCCCATTCCCATTCCCGTTTCCGTTCCCATCTCCGCCCCCGTTCCCCTTCCCTTTCCCCTTCCCATTGTCGTTGCCGTTGCCATTGCCGTTGCCATTGCCGTTGCCGTTGCCATTGCCGTTGCCGTTGCCGTTGCCATTGCCGTTGCCTTTACCTTGCCGCCGCCAAAGGTGGCTCCGGCTGGCTTTCGGCATTATTCGAGGGTTATGAATATACAAAAGAAAAAGTAAAATGCACGTATTAGATATGTATACGTATTCGCAAAGTCACAAAGAAAATGGTAGCCATGTACCCGCGTGGCGAAAGCAGAAAATTGATAGAAAAATGAGAGACTGGCCAAGGAGGGAAACCAGATCAACTGCAGGTTGGCTTTAACGACCTCACCTTTAGGAGTTCATTCGTTCTATTGCGACAAGTTTTGTTCCCTGCAACATCCCCCTCGCAGCGTGCTCCTCCCCGAAATGACAGTCGACGCCACGCCTGGCTGGGGTCCAAGGAGCTGGAACCCTCAAGCTGCTACGCGAGCCTCCCAGAGCGGCCCAGTAACGATGATCTTGTCTTTTTGTGGCGGTAGTGCTCAGGTCCCTGCCGCTTTTTTGGAAACACTAGATCAAGCCAC
Organism: Magnaporthiopsis incrustans; assembly: GCA_003049425.1. Taxonomy (NCBI): domain Eukaryota; kingdom Fungi; phylum Ascomycota; class Sordariomycetes; order Magnaporthales; family Magnaporthaceae; genus Magnaporthiopsis; species Magnaporthiopsis incrustans. The sequence continues at coordinate 60,540 of PYSR01000113.1, read as the reverse complement.
CAGTTGATGACAGGTTCGGCACATAGTCTGGTTTGGGATAGATAGACCATTTGGTGTGCAAGTCCGTGCTTCCGACACCCTGTTGACCCATCGCAAGGCCAGCCGCTTTACAGGCGAGACGGCCGCATTTCACCGGGGAACCAAGCACAATCACACCATGCTGAAGCGGAGGCGAAAGAGAGAAGAAAAAAAGAAAAAGAAAAAGAAAAAGAAACCACGAGCTGTTAAGAATATTAACGCCAACCAATATTGCGAGCCTCGGGCTTGCGTGAGCTCGCCGTGATGCTGGGCCAGGCCCGTCGCTCGTGTTTTGGGCTGGGCCAGGGCCCCCATGATACCTGGGCCCGGGGCTCGTCCCACCAGCCGCCTTCGTAATCTCCACACACATCTGCCCGGCACGCTGGCTGTCAACCAGCCGCCTTTTCAAACTAACAACACAGTGAGCTGAGCCTCCCGTCTCATGGTTCAGCCTGTGCATGGGACGCCCTCAATCTGCATCAACGTGCCCGGCCGCTTGTGCCGCCGCAGCTACGAGATCAGCCGGTGGGGCGGCCCGTCGCCTCGTCCCAAGGCCCAGCATGCCCGGATGTGCTCGCCTACGTGCCAGCCTCGCGCCGCCGCCACGCTCAGGCTGAGGTATCAGTCCAACGTGCCAGCACTGGCACAGCAGTAGGGTTAGGGTTAATTTGCTCTTACTCGCTGCTCTTCCTTTGCTCTGTATTCTCGCCTTGCTCGCCGCTTTGCTTTTGCTCGGCGCCTTGCTGCTTTTGATCCCTTCACTCCGCTCTCGACCAATTTGTTTTTCTTCATATTCCAGTAGAAACACTGCTCAGCCCCCACCACTCAATCCTACACCTCCACACACAATATTCCCGACGCTGGCTGTTTCTCCTTTCCTCTACCCTGCCACCTAGGCAGACCGCTGCTTCGAGGATGCATGGTTTAGCAGTTGTCCTAGCACTCAATCCGGATGGCAAAAGGTTTTCGGGGGAGAATATTAAAGCAGGATCTGGCATATTCTTGGTGGAGGCCGCCGTTCTTGGCCGTTGCGACAGGCCCAGCTCCTGACAGCAGGAGCGGTTTCGCTTGAGAAAGAACAAGAAAGAAAGAAAAAAAAATCACAGAAAAAAATGAAGCAATTTGATAGGTAGCGTCCAAGCAACAGCACATCTCCGCTCCCTCACTCGGCATCGTTCCCGCTGGCCGGCAGGCCGTCGCCCATGCCCACGCCCAGGTCCTCCTTCAAGCGCTGGCCGGCCACGACGAGCGGCTTGCAGTCCTGCAGGCAAAATATCATCCTCGCCCACTCGGTCGGGCTCGGGTTCCGCCAGGCGTGCATGGTGGCGCGCTGGACCATGACGTCGCCGCGGCCCATGCGCGTGACCTCGCCCGAGTCCAGGACCGACTCGACCTCGCCCTCGAGCACGATGCCGTAGTCGAGGCTCTGGGTCCGGTGCATCATGCAGGTGACGCCGGGGGCGAAGTCGACGAAGCGCAGCACCGTGCCCGACGCCCGCACCAGGCCGTGCGTCGACGTGCCGTCGGGCCCCAGCGTCGCGTCGTGCGCGGCCACGTCGGCGTCGCCGTTGAGGTCCGGCGGGAACTGCGACGTCGTGTACGCGACCGACATGCCGACGTTGCCCGAGTCGTACGACGTCCACTTGACCGGCCGCCGCGAGTGCACCACGGCCTTGCCCGAAGCGTCGTGGCCCGTCAGGTACGTCGTCGGGCCCGGGAGCTCCTTTGCGAGCTGGTTCTCTGTCGGCGGCCGGCTGTCCATTTTTTTTTTCTTTCTTCTTTTTTTTTTCTTTTTTTTCTTTGCGATTGGTTGTGCGGTACCCAGGCAGAGACGACACGGCACGGTGCTGCACTGTGGTCCTGTGGCTTCTGGGCGGTAGTGGATGCGACTTTTGTCCTCCTCGGTTGCTGGGAAGTTGTGAACGTCGAGAGGGATCTGGAGAGGGAGGGCGTCAACAGGAGGGGCACGGCCTAGCAAGACAGGACAGGCGCGGGGTAGGCTGCAGTCTTATCGAGGGGGAGGACCAACGGCCGACCTTCTTTACGTCCGGACAACGGAACTCAGTGGTTCCGGACACGGGCTTCCGCGCACAGTAATCACCAAACCCTGCATAGATTGACAGATGCAACCAAAGGACACAGGCTGATTGTGCTCCCGTCACCTGACGCTTATATGCGCAGCCTTGTGGGGCAGCAACGAGCTGCCGGCGCCAAGCAAGGCGACGGATGTCCGAGAGGGAGAGAGGCGCATGGACGACCGCTAAGAATGGCACTGCACAGAAGCACTGGGCAAAGGGATGTGAGACTTTCCGGTTGCGAAGGTATTTTGAGCTACCTGATAATTGACACGCTTGCTACGCAAAATGCCTCCGCGTCATGGGAATCGTCGGCAAGACGTCCGGAGCCTGAAGGGCATAAAATCCAATTGGACTCGACCAATCAACGCGACCCCCTTTTTCCCCATGCAAAACAATCCTCCCTTTCCCCTTCTCATAGATCGCGCTTTTAGCTGCTCTGCTGCTGCTGCTGCTGGTCGTCGCTGCTGCCGCCGCCGACGTCGCCGCCACTGTTGCGGTGGCGCCTAAAGGCATTCACAATCTTCTTGCCGAGCCTAATGCCGCTCTTGAACCAACCGGGCTCGCGGGCCTCAAGCGTCTCGAAATCGCGGGCCTCGAGCTCGGAGGACTCCTCGGCGGCCTCCTCGTACTCGGGAGCTTCGTCGGTCAGATCGCGGGCCTCGAGCTCGGAGGACTCCTCGGCGGCCTCCTCGTACTCAGGAGCCTCGTCGATCAGGTCGCGCTTTTGGTTGCTACTGTCGCTGCCGCTGCCACCCCGAATACTATCCCAAATCCTAAGGCCTTGTTTGAAGCCCGACAGGAAACCGCGTGGGTCGCGGGCCTCGAGCATGCCTGCAGCCTCTTCGTCAGCGGCCTCGTCAAGGTCGCGCTTTTGGTTGCTGCTGTCGCTGCCGCTGCCGCCTCGAATACTGTCCCAAATCCTAAGGCCATGTTTGAAGCCTGACAGGAAACCGCGTGGGTCGCGGGCCACGAGCCCGGACTCCTCCTCGGCAGCCTCCTCGTACTCAGGGGCCTCGTCGATCAGGTCGCGCTTTTGGTTGCTACTGTCGCTGCCGCTGCCGCCCCGAATACTGTCCCAAATCCTAAGGCCATTTTTGAAGCCCGACAGGAAACCGCGTGGGTCGCGGGCCTCGAGCATGCCCGCAGCCTCCTCGTCAGCGGCCTCGTCAAGGTCGCGCTTTTGGTTGGAACTGTCGCCGTTGTTGCCGCCCCCGAACATGTCAAACAACTTCGCGCCAAACTTGAAGCCGCGCGAAAAACGGGGGTCGCGGGCCATGAGCATATCGAGGTCGCGAGCGTCGAGGACCGCGCCCTGATTGGGCACGGGCACCGCGACCGCCTGTCCAACAAGGATGGCGGTCACGACGACCTTGACAACATCGTTGGCGGCGAAATACATGGCGGCGGTTGGTCGGTTGTTGAGAGAAGAAGGGAGAAAAGAAAAAGAGGAAAGGCAAAGGGGAAAAAAAAAGAGACGATGAAAGGAGGAGACAAAAGGAAAAAAACAAAAGGAAAAAACAAAAGGAAAAAGAGAAAAGAAAAGAGAATAAGACAAAAGGAAAAGCTGTCCGATGAGGATGAGGAGAGAAGGGAGAAAAAATTCCTAGGTAGACGGCGAAGGACGGGAGATATTTATCTTCGCTTTGGATATCCGCCAGAAAGAGAGAAAAAAAAAAACGTACCGTCGACGATGGCGTCACGCATCGGGTCGTTTACCCCTGCACGCTCTCCCGTCTGAAGACAATGATCGCCTCTCGCGGAGGCTGATGCTATTCTCGACCGTGTCAAAGGCGTCGGCGGTCAAAGCGGTGACATCTCCACAGGAACAAATCCGTCCCAGCCGTCAAGGGTTCCTTCCACCCAAATCCCAGACGCATGATACATCGTGGGGGTACCTGCCATTTTTGGACATTTTGACTCGTGGTGTCCAAGTGCTGGGCTCTGTCCAGCCACTTAGCGACAGTGCCCGCTCCTAATAATAACGCGGTTGCCCAATTTGGGCAAACTTTGGAACGGTCGGATCGCCACCCGCTACATATTTGTTTCAAGGTACCCGGTAGGTACCCGTCCTGATTTTAACCTTAACCTAGGCCGTGCCGAAGCTCCGCCAGGCACGCGACAACGACGAGGCTTCACTCATCTGTATCTACAAGGTCCGCACTTTCCGATTTGCACGAAACATGTCGAGTCGCCATTGGTGGGAAAAGGTTCTCTCGCGTTACTCGTCTGCGGCCCTGTCTTGTGTTGCCGCCAGAACTGTGGCCCTCCTGATATCACCCCCAACACAACGCCGCGGGTTATGGGGACTCTGTGGGAGAAGACGAGACGCGAAGGATAGAAGAAATGTGCTACCGTCGCCTAGGTTGCCACCCGGCCGAACTGAGCTTTAAAGCCTCCTGTGGCCGGCGGCCTCTGGGCGTGCTAGCCTGCCGCCCCCCAAGGCAATCGACCGAGCCGACGACAGTTCTTCTCACCTCCAGTAGGGCAGCCAGCCAGCCGCCGTTTGTTGCCGTCTGGAGGCTTGGCACCATAGTGATCTGACGCCCGGCCCGTGTCCTCGTCGGCGAGTCAGACCCGGCGCCGCACGGCCGGCGAGCTGACTGCACCTTCCCATGTCGCGTCTGTGCTGTCGTCTCAGGAAGAGTAAAGGCGGGTCGTAGATGTGCATACTACCGTGAACAGACACTAAGATCACAAGAAACACGCCGAGATTCACCACTGCGACGTGGTAGGTACTCAGTGAAGGTTCTGGCAGCTTGTTGACAGTAGGTCAGACCATTTAGATCGCCGAACCCGACCGCCAGTCGCCGGTTGCAAAGCGGGACGGGTCCGGATCCGCCCCCTGGCTGCCACATGCGATCTCGGCGCCGTCTGTATCTTTGACGTTGATGAAACGGTGCTGAGCTCGAGAAATCGTTTTCTTACGTCTCTTGGCGGCCACCGATCAGGCACCGGCACTGGTCTATTCTCCTATTCTGACAACCATCGTCCGCTGACTCTGCCCTCATTTTCATGGTGAACAACCACAGGCAAGCTCCACGCGGGCTCTCTTTCCATCAAGCAACTGGACCGTGCTGCATCCTGGTCCCCTAGCGGTCTAACAAGCGCACATTGGTACATGGATAAGTAGGTAGGTAAGATACACACACCTCGGCGCCACCTGGCAGGTAAGCCCAACGCACAAAGGGTTCGTAGTTTCAAGTCGCAGTTTGGGCTTTGCGCAAGATCTTCTCCTCTTAATCGAGTCCTTAAAAAGAGAATCCATCACACCGTGGTAGTCAGCTGGCATGTAGATGTGTGTGGGCCTGCCTACGTCTTCCGCTATCTAAACGTCCGTCTCCTCGCTACATACCGTCGCCGATGACTGGTAAATCCCCGCAGAAACGGTCATTGCCTCGAGTCAAGTCTTTCCTTTCACCATCGTCCCTCCCAGGCTGATCGCGTACAAGGGACCCATGTGGTAGACCCCGAGGCCGCTGCTTAATTCGTCGAAACAGGCACGGCCGCTTGCCTCGGGGTGGCTCCTCCTCCGAGTCAGGCCATCCCGGCCCCGGAAGCAAAAACTAACCGAGCCAAGCCCTGATGTCACCTGTAGCAGTTCCCAAGTAGGGGTAATACGGTCACGATCGCGTGCGGGCGGACCTGAGCCGCCGCTGCCACAACTGGAGGAGCCTGTGCGCGGGCCAGTCTAAGCTTTAGCGGCGGCCGCAGTGCTCTCACGGGATGTGCCAGATCTTGGTGGCCGTGTGCTCACGGAAACTTGACAGAGGCGAGTACCACGCACACGGTTAAGCAATCGCCGAGACGGAGGCTATGCCATCGCACATATTTAAACGGTGCAGTAGAAGACTTGAAGGTCCACAACCTGATACTTTTTAGGAATCCCTTCAGTCGCACGGTTGCATTGCATTTCAAAACTCTGTTCTTGAATATAATTAGTAAATGCAACTCCCATGCCGCCCTTATCTCTCATACGTAGGCAGGGCTTGAAGGGGTTTTTTTTTATATATAGAAAACAAAAGGACCCGCGGAAGAAGCATACTTTCCCACCACCGCCGGATTGAACCAGAGTGGGAACCGGGTCGGCTTGTAGACATACGCCGAATCCCGCGGTGGGTCCCTTGAGGTTACCCTGCGTTACAAGATTAGGCCGCTCCCGGATTTAACTATCAGTAGCTTAGCCTAAGCTCCACACACCCTCCCGCCCACAGCTTTGCGCCACCTCCGCGGCTGTGGCTTGGCATCATTAGCCGCCAACGTTGACACTGGGGTCGTGGAGCACGACAACCTGTTGGGCCGTTTATCCCGCATCGGGTCCGCAAAGGAAAAGACTCGTGCCCAGTCTTCGGGAACGGGCTGCAGGAAGTGGCTGGTTGTGGAATGGCGTCAATACGCGGCTCGTTCTGGTGCTTGCGCGCGGCGCCTTGAACGGCCTGTCTGTATGCGCCCCTTGCTGGGGATAAGATGGCGGTGACGAGTAGTGACTGACGGCGGCAGACGGCGCTGGGATGACCATAGGCACGGGCTGACTCGACGAAAGACGTGATGCCGGGCAGGACGGAACCCGTCGTCGCCATCACGTCGCCCCGAATGTGACATCGTCGCCGACACGTGCAACACGGCCGGGAACATGAAAACTGTCGCGCACTCGGCAGGGATCAACCAGGGCCTGCCGCACTGGCTGCCAGTCTCTCTCTCGATTGCTAGCATTCCCTCGGCATCTTCTTGGCGACACCCTCTGCTCGGCGGTAATGTCGACTCGGCGGAGGCAGCAGCGAGGTGTGCGCGTGGCCCTGCTCGTCGAGGTCGCCCGCTGCCGGATGTCGCTTTGTTGCGAGCTTTGCTTGCGAGGGCTTGCGAGGTTCGTTGTCCAGCAGTGGGGTCATGAAGTCTTTGCGAGGACCGCAGATCACCGACGCCGTCCCCCTGGCGTGTGGCTGTCGATCCATCCTTGGCGCCTTTGAAGGGGCCCCTCTGACCAGGACCTGGTGCATTCCCTAGGCGGCGTTCCTTCCCCCGGAACCTAGTGTCCAGATGTCCTCCACCTGGATTTGGTCAGCTGCTTTATCCTCCCTGGGCGGCCCTCGGAAGCATTGTTCCGCAACATAAAGCATGCTAAACAGAGACGTTCATTGCACTCCGTCAGCCCTACCTTTGCGATGCGGGCGCCCATTCCTCGGCGGTCGGTGAGCACGAGTCGGTTGAGTCTTCCCATGGTCTCGCCATGTGTTGCCTTTCGACGGTCACTGTCGACTTTAAAGCTTCAAGCGCCGGATCACCATCCGCAATAGTTCCACCGCCCGTTATAAATACTGGCCATGGCAGACAGTGACCGCTGTTACGATTTTAAGGAGACCCCTGCGGGTCCTTGTCGTCGTCTGAGTGCTCATCGTCTAAGTGCTCGTCGTCGCTCGGAGGATCAATCCACCCGGAAAGGATCCATTCGGGAACAAGTTGCCCACTGCGGACTCGCTGGAAATCCCGTAGGCAAAGTCTTCCAACCACGAACTCGAACAATCGTAGGTCAGGCTTCTAGTGGACGGGGAAGCTGAATTAGTGTCTAGGTATAGCGTTAAGAAGAGGACCGTCTACGCCGTCGAAAACAACCGAGCGTCTCCTAAAAAAGCGCTCGAGCGGCTGACGAGCGACGTGGGACGCGGGTTTGAGGTGCGGCTGGCCGCCGCCGCATGGTGCCTCGGGGGCCCAGGTACCTAAAGGACGGCTGTGGTTGCTGCGCGTTGTATGCGAATTGTCATGCCGTAATGGTGAGGATTCGCTTACCCTATGGCTGGGAGGCCGTGCAAGACTCCTCGAGCATGTCCATTGCCACCAAGCGATTCAGTAAGGAAGCGTTGAACATTAGTACGTACGGGCAGTCGCTCTTGCAGGAAGATCGAGCCGTTTCGAAGCAACGGGCGTCCCTGGGAGGTTCTGCGAGCTGCTAGTGCCTCAGTCCGTTTTTAATACGTTGATGGCTTTGTGCCCTCGCCATATATCAGCGGTATGTATACGCTAAAGAGGCCAAAATGACAGTAGGCTTTATCTTCCTCCTTTTTATTGTCCGCTTTCCAACCCATATCATTCGTTCCTTGGCGCTGAACGCGTCGAGGGGGTCGCCCCAGAGTGCTGCAGGAGCGATTCCTGTGATTTTGGCGAGCTGTTCTTGCAGTGATGCTTTGTCGCCAAGCAGCTTGCCATTTAGCGCGAAGAACTTGATGGTGCGGGGGCAATCAGTTCCTGGAGTGCCCACTGTTCAACCGCGCGTAGTTAACAATATATTAGGACCACCCCATCGCCATATCGACCAAACAAACATAGCATTTTACGGCTTGGCGATGCTATCGGAACGTCGAGCGATAGCTTCGGTAAGCTCGGGCAATTGGGCTTGTTCATCCAAGTGTCGACCTAAAAGTATGCCATCCCATCACTGGCGGCCTGCTTCCCGCGGGACTCGATCTTGCGATAGCGTACTTTCGACTTCGTTCCTTCGGGATCTTCCTAGAAATCTTTACACGTGAGTTTTCATCACCTCTACCCCATGTCGTCAATGGCATTATCCACTAGGCCGATGTATCCATCTTCCGTCCGGTGCGAAGGCCGCATTTTAACGTCCTTGCGTCTAACAACATCAAGACGAGATCGATAGGCTGGTGAGATACGCATGTAGATTTAAAGCGGTGGATTGCGTGCTGGTTTGTGCAGCTTTTCGACCCCGGGGGGCTGAAGCTATGAGGCCAGGATATTTGCCCAGGAGGTTACGTGACCAGACCCGCGCGGGCGTCCCAGGCCACACAAGATACACCTAGGTGCCAAACCTCCCAGGACCGGCCCGGCTGGCACCTGCTCCTATCGATAGGCCGCCGTTCGCGGGGCTCGGGTCGGGATGCCCAGACTCGGCGAACTCAATTCGGGGATGGGCCCTTCTCTTTCCATTTCTTTTTCGCCCTCTTCCACTCCCCATTGCGACAGATCTTAAATCCTGTAGCTGGTAGTGTTCGGACCGAGGTTACGTTGGCCGTGTGACGAGTCTGGATAGCATGGCCGTAACCCGTAACGGGAAGACGGGATCGAAAAAAGGGTTAAGACTCGACCCACTGCGCTACCACTTGTGGAACTTCTCGTGTCGGTGAATTGGAATACCCACCTAGTCCATGGGTCGAACGAGAGCGGCGAGCCGATGGTGCTCCGGCAGACGATCGTCACGCTCGATATGAACCTTCCCGCCACGGCCATCTCTTCGTTCTCTCTTCGCTATCACAAAAAAACAGTCAGTGGAAAAAACCCGACGGGTGAGATATGTCCGCCACCGTCGAGGAGCAATTGCCGAGCCACTGCCGGGCGGTAACGTTGCAGCTTGGAAGAAGGCGTGAGCCCCTCCTTTTAAAAAGTAAACCAGCTGACCGCAACGCGCTGCGTCCGTGCTTGGAATCGGGAGAGGAGGTCGGGATAAAGGTAGAAAATATATTTGGTTAATCTCGATGCCGGGTTCGTTTCTTCCCGCGCTGATTAATACGCGTTATAAGCCCTGGATCTCAAGGACCATCTCGCCAACTGGGCGATTGAGAATCGTTCGTGATGCTATTGCTCAGATTCGGGAACTCCCTGAGAGCAGGGGCCGCCCATCAGTCCCCGCAAGGGCCAGCCATCCCCGCTCGGTCCTGAACTGTCAAATGTCGCATGCGCGGATATTCTGCGGGAAACTAGACCCCTTGGGAACATAAGCAACCAGGGTGTCGAAGAGTGGGGGATGAATGATCCGTTCGGGCCTGGAATCTTTTCGATTCGACGGCTGCGGAGACGCCTGGTGGGACATTGATGATTTTCTGGGGATATCCATGTCCTGTGTGGGGATGAACTCGGTGGGGAAGTCACTGGGAACCACGCGGATGCACTGCACTGCGCTGCACTTCGGGCACTTTATACTGATGGACCCAGCATACGGTTACGGATGACTTGCATAAACGCAACGGCCAGGGATAAAGCGAGTAAAAGGAAATAATAAATCGACAAGTAATGCACAGGCTAAAAACGACAGCAAAAGAAGGGTCAGAAAAAAAAGAGAGAGGGAAAAAAAAAAAAACTAGCTCGTCCACCCTCTGCACATCTCGACGGCCTTCTCCCACCGCCCAAAGCGCTTCGCCGCCTCTTCTGCCTTGATCTGGGGCTTGAAGATGGTGTTCCCTGTCTTGTTGACCTCTTTGAGATCGTCGAAGCTCTCCCAGACGCCGACGGCAAAGCCCGCAGCGATGGCGGCGCCGAGGGCCGTGGTCTCGCGCATGGCGGGGCGGTTGACGGGGATTCCGATGATGTCTGATTGGGTCTGTGCGGATTCGTCAGTTTTTGTTGGAGCGGGCCTCTCTCTCGCTCAGTTCGTTAGGAAAGAAAACAAAAAAAAAAAAAAGACGTACCTGCATGATCAGATCAGAGTTGCACATGCCCCCGTCGACGGCCAGCTCCGTCAGGGCGGCGCCGCTGTCCTTCTCCATGGCGTCGAGGATGGCCTTGGTCTGGAAGCACGTGGCCTCGAGCGTGGCGCGGGCGACGTGGCCACGCTGCGTGTAGGACGTGATGCCGAAGATGGTGCCGCGGGCGTCGTCGATCCAGTAGGGGGCGAACAGGCCGCTGAAGGCGGTGACGAAGGTGCAGCCGCCGTTGTCGTCGACCGTCTCGGCCAGCGCCGACAGCTTGGCCGACGACTCGATGAAGCCAAAGTTGTCGACCAGGAACTTGACCGACGAGCCGGCCACGGCGATGCTGCCCTCGAGCGCGTACATGACGTGGCCGTCGCCGAAGTCGAAGGCCACCGTCGTCAGCAGGCCGTGCGTCGAGATGACGGGCTTGGGCCCGACGTTGTACAGCAGGAAACAGCCGGTGCCGTACGTGTTCTTGGCCAGCCCGGCCGTGAAGCCCTTCTGCCCGACCAGCGCCGCCGACTGGTCGCCCAGGCAGCCCGTGATCCGGGTCCCGCGCAGCGCCGTGCCGGCCAGCGCGCCGTAGGCTTTTGCGTCCGACGACCGCACGATCGTCGGCAGCAGGATTTTGCTCTGGTCGAGCCGGAACCAGTCGATCAGGGCCTCGTCGTAGTCGAGCGTCTCGAGGTTCATAAACATGGTGCGCGACGCGTTGGTCGGGTCCGTCACGTACACGTCGCGGCCCGCGCCGCCGTTGAGCTTGTACACCAGCCACGTGTCGACGGTGCCAAAGGCCAGCGCGCCGCGCTCGTACGCGTCCTTGACCTCGGGCACGCTCTCGAGCAGCCACAGCAGCTTGCTGACGGACGGGTACGTCGAGAGCGGCAGCCCGCACCGCCCCGTCAGCTCGCCCGCGCCTAGCCGCCGCTTCAGCCGCCGTACCAGGTCCTTGGACCGCGTGTCGGTCCACACGATGGCGTTGTGCAGCGCCTTGCCCGTCGTCCGGTCCCAGACCACCGTCGTCTCGCGCTGGTTCGTGATGCCCACCGCCTTGATCTGGTCCCGCGTGTGGCCCTGCGCCTCGAAGTCGGCCACCGCGCCGTCAATGCACTTCTCGACCGACGACACGATCTCCTCGGGGTCGTGCTCGTGCCATCTGTAAGCCGCCTTCGTGATCAGCATCCATCCATCCATTTCATTCCCACTAGCCCGAAAAGCGAGAGAGGCGCAAAAGAAAAAAAAAAAAAAAAAGACAAGACGTCACACACTCACCCTGGCTGCGGGTAGTACTGCTTAAACTCAAGCTGATGCGTCGCGACCACGTCGCCGCTGGGGCTGAAGATCAGAAACCGCGAGCTGGTGGTGCCCTGGTCGATGGCTCCAATATACGAGAGGTTGGAAGTCCCGTTTACGGAGGCGGGAGACATCTTGACGTCCGAAATCCTCAGCTTTTTGGGGATAAGAGACCAGATCATCCAACACGAGCACTCGTGGGGGGAAAGGGAAGGGAACCCGGGATGGATGAACGGATGGGAGACCACAACGACAACGAGGAGCAGGATGCCAGAAAAGGGTGCGACTAGCGACTACTAGGAATCTCCCAAAGACCTTGCGACGGGGCGCGCAAAAACATTTGTATTTCCCCCGCGCGCGGCCCACGCGTCGTCGGCGCCAGACGGCAAGGCGAAACCGGGCGGCCCAGGTCGTCACATGGAAGCCGCCGGCGCAAAGGCAGGTCAGGTCAGGTCGCACACAAAGCTCAGCTTGTATGTATGTAAGCCGGTTACCCCTCATCGCGTCGACCCGGGCAAGCTTGCCAGCCCCATCCGATCCCCTGCAAAGTGCGGAGTCGGCTGTCTTCGGCGGTAAGTCCTTCCCTCCTCCATCTCTCCCCCGCAACTTTTTTTTGGGTTCCTTCAAAGTTTTCAATTTTTTCTTTTTCTTCTTCCGCTCGGTGAGCAGACGCTAACAACGACAAACCCATGCGGCCAGCCTGCATTTCGGGTGGCGCTCACACCCTCGCTTCGCGCAGGATCAGGGTAGGGCAGCGCTCGAGCTGCCGTTGGTCGCGCCGAAGGATCGAGACAAAGTGGATGGCACCCACCGGGGAGCATGGTCTTCTTTCGCACACCGCGCCGGAGAAGATCCGGGCCTCGTGAACCCACCCCCGCTTGGACATTTCCACCTGCTCCTCTTCTCCTTGCATGGTACAAGTGGGTATCTAGGGGTTTCGTTTTTTTTTTTTTCCCAACCTTATTACGCATGTCATTGGGATTCGGATCTCGTGGGGAAAAAACGGCTCCAGGTCGCAATCGTCTCCGCCAAAAGTCCCCTTTTTCCAGTGCCCACGTGAGCTCCATCTCTCGCTTCCACTTTGTCCTTTGGCAAGGTCTAGACCGCATCTTCCCCTACATGCCTGCCTACCCTTTCATCCCCCAATCCATCGTTTTCTTCTTCTTTTTCTCACTTACCTGTTCCTCTCGGCATAGCATCCACGACGTCACGCAGCCGAGTGGAGAACAGAAAACCTCACCCACCCCTTGCCGGGCCAAGCGCTTACAACGGCCATGGCATGCACGGTTGGTTACATGGGCCATTCGGAAGGGCGTGCTTTCCGAGTCCTCTGGTACAGTAACCATGCGTCAGCATGCCAGTCGTCATTTGACTGCGTCTGCTCCGCTTCCCCATTCCCGTTCTATACCTTGGCCCAGCAATAATGGGCTAGAAGCGGTGATGCCATGCAACGCGACCTACCTGCCTGCCTCTGCGGGGCACGACAGCCCATCCGGCGACGCCGAGCTGCGGCAAAGGGGCGAGGATCGGGGTTGTTTTGGGAAGGACAAGGAATTGATGAGACATGGTAGACACTGGCGGGAGGTGGGAGCGGAAGGGGATGACAGAAAGGATCCTCCTTCCTCGAGCCGGCTGTCGGCTTCTCTCAACCGAGGCTATCCCAGATTCTTGGTCCGCGAACACGAGTAGGCAATCTCTGACGGGATAGGCGTAGCCCTGGGGGACTCGCACATCACGTCTTCTCGGTAGGCGGGCCAGGGAGATATTACGCGATGTCTCTCCTGGCCATCTCGCTTCTGCAGACATCCGCAGTGCCGAAAAGACCTCCGTCTCGGCTGGCTGCTGCTCCTCCACTCCTCCCCATGGCTACCCGTCGCACACAGACCTGTATGCGCTGCCACCACCCACCCCATGCCTGCCGAGGCTTTCGAGGAGACGGGCCCATTGTCGACCTGCCCTCGGCCTTTTCACCGGCGCTCGTTCGCTCGGGCCCGCGGGGTGCCACTTTCTGGGTGGCATCATCACAATCGCATTGCAGCTATCGTCCGGGATGTTCGATTTTTTGACTTTCTTTTTTTTTTTTTTTTTACCTTTTCAGTCGCCCTACCATTACCACCCCTCACACCCCTCACACTCCCCAGGATGCACCTCGTTTGTTCCTCCTGCCCGCGGCGCCGTCCGATCTGGCTCGACCTTCATTCGCCACCGGCTCCTCGCACGTCTCACAGACTGCCGCTGGTCCGCCCCGACTGCTGTACACCCCCTCCCTTCCCCATCTGGCACCCAGGCCGGGACCCAGATCCACAGGCCTGTCAGCAGAAAACGCAGTATGGAGTTGCCGTAGCCGACGGTGGGAGGGAAAGCGTCTTAGCCCCTTGGGGGAGCCAAGCAGCCCCTCATCTGCCTCTCTTCTCTTTCCTCGGTCTGTGGTCCCGGCTACGGGCATGGTGTGATTGGCATGCATGGCAGCGCAGCAGTCTGCGCTTCTTGCTGCCTGCGCCACGCCATCCATCTCTTGGACGATATGTATAAGGGGCGTAGTCCTGTTCCTTGGACACGCCTGATGTCACCCGTCTAGATCGTCACCTCTCCTCTCTCCAGGCTTCCTTGCCTTGCTCCTTGCTTTTTTTTTCCTCGGTGCTCCTCCAAGTGCAACCTGGGGGTTTTTCCCATTTTATTTTCTCGAGCTATATCCTATATCGCTCCTGAATCACAATGTCGGACCTCTCGGTAGAAAAAGCGGTGCGTACGCACAGGGTCGACAGCGGCGCCACCGAGTCGCACGCAGAGCATGCCTCCAGCAGCAGCATGACGTCACCCCCTGGCCACGAAGGCACCCAGATGCTCGCCTGGAGCCGCGTGCGCGAGTACTGCAAGGACGGCTTCTCGGAGTTTATGGGCACCTTCATCCTGCTGCTGTTTGGCGACGGCGTCGTCGCCCAGGTGGTCCTGAGCAAAGGCACCAAGGGTGACTATCAGAGCATCTCGTGGGGCTGGGGGTAAGCCTCGTTCTCATTTTCGTCTCCCTCTCGCGCCGCTATCACAGCGAAACATGATCTTACCTGACCGTGTTATCCGCACCAGCCTGGGCGTCATGCTCGGAGTCTACGTGGGCGGCAAGTCGGGAGGGCACCTCAACCCGGCCGTGACGTTGGCCAACTGTGTCTTCCGCGGCCACCCGTGGCGCAAGTTCCCCGTCTACTTTGTCGGCCAGCTGCTAGGCGCCATGGCAGCCGCCTTTGTCGTCTACGCCAACTACAAGTCCGCCATCGACGCCTTCGAGGGCGCGCCTGGCCTGAGGACCGTCACCGGCCCCAACGCCACGGCCGGCATCTTCTGCACCTACCCCGCGCCCTTCATGACCCGGACCGGCATGTTCTTCTCCGAATTCGTGGCCTCATCCATCCTGCAGCTCGTCATCTTCGCCCTCGTCGACCCTGGCAACATTGGCGCGGGTCCCTTCCTGCCGCTCGCGCTGTTCTTCCTCATCTTTGGCATCGGCGCCTGCTTTGGCTGGGAGACGGGCTACGCCATCAACCTGGCCCGCGACTTTGGCCCGCGCCTGGTCTCGTACATACTTGGGTACGGCAGCGAAGTGTGGTCTGCTGGCGATTACTACTTTTGGGTAAGCTGAGTCCCAGATTTCCCCTTTCTAACTGCCTACCTACATACCTCTGGCTCCGGTCATACCACAAGCTCCCATCCATGGCTTTATCTGGCATTGGCTGGCTGACACTCGACGCGTTCCTCGCAGATTCCAATGGTTGCGCCCTTCTTTGGATGCTTGTTTGGTGCTTTCCTTTACGACGTCTTTATTTACACCGGCGACAGCCCAATAAACACGCCCGTCATGGGCCTTATGCGCCTAACACAGCCTCGGCGCAGTGTATGGTCCAACACATACAAATCTCGAATCACCTCGAATGCGTAGGAGAAAGAAAGAAATAGGGCAAGCCAAAAAGGTACCAACAGGACACAGTAGCAGGTTAGCAAAACTGTCGGAGCAGATAATCAGATAGGTTACGCGACCAATGGGAGGCAATGCTACGATATATCGCGGTGGCTCATAAGACGCTTAAAGAAGCGTCAAGTGAATGATGGCTCAGCAGAGATTGGCATGCTGCACCCGGCTGTCCTTCACATAGTGCTGCCCGCAGGTTAGAAAGGCTTGGATTAGCGGCGAGATCAACGGTCGAGGCGCAAACATAGTGGAATTCCGTCAGCACCCGACGCATCCATGCTGCCTTTTTGAGGATGCCGTTCGAAGGAGCTCATATATCACACGCCGGATCCACAGACACTGACCAGGCCATGTAAGCAAGCGTCTGACAATTACATATACGGATTTCCCGTTCTGGCAATGCCAACGTCTACTCCAACTGGAACTCGACGCGACCATCACCAGCTCTCTCCGTAACCCCAGCCTATGTGCCCATCTAGGCTCTTCCAGCACACAACCACAACCATGGCAGCCGACATCAGCAACGTCTACACCTCGGCGCGGCTGCTCTTCCGAGCCACGGAAGACAACGAAGAGGACAAGGCCTGGTTTCACACGCTCAAGAACGATCCCACCGCCTTCGCCACAGCCGACCCTGAGCTGCTCCGGCCGCAGACCCGCAAGCGCAGCGACGAGGACTTTCTCGACCTGCAAAAGTCGATGCTCGCCGTCGTGATATGCCTGCCGCCGTCACCACCCAACGGGACCACCCCCGAGACCGCGCAGCAGCAGCCCACCAAACCCACGCCGATCGGCATCCTCTGCCTGTGCGAGACGAGCGGCCCCGCCTACTGGAGCCACCACAGCGAGTGCGGCGTCGTCCTCCAGGTCGAGGCGGGACACCGCGGTAAAGGGCACCCGAGCCGCTGACCTGGGCCGTCGACTGGGCGTTTACGCACGCAAACATGCACCGCATCTCGCTCGGGGTGCTCGAGCACAACGCCCGGGGCATCCACGTGTACGAGAAGATCGGGTTCAGGCGCGAGGGCGCGTACCGCAAGTCGCACTACCACCAGCGCAGGTACTGGGACCACCTTATATACGGCATGCTGGAGGAGGAGTGGGTTGAAATGCGGAGGGGGTGACGCGGGGGTGGTGAAGAGGCGTGCAGTGAGATCTTGCTTCCTTCTTTGTATCTTTTTCTTTTTCTACTATCTTCTTCTGTTTTTCCCCGCTTTCCTTTTCCTTTCTTCTTTTCCTTTTTCCTCTCCTTCTCTTTCTTCTGTTTTTCTGGCTTTTATAGGCGCCGTAATTTGAAATAAAGCCTTCCGTGTTCCCGTAGTTGGGTTTATTAATAGGACATTATAAGGGAGTATGATTATGCTGTAAAGTCGGGTGAAAATGTCCTCGCCAGTTTAATGCCCTTAGCCCCAACCCTGATTCTTAACGAGTTTACGGCGCTTGAAACCCCAGAAGGTAATTAACCTTGAACCGAGGCTGACTATTTAACACCCCGTGTGCGGGAATGAGCAGAGCTCAAGGACCTTCCAAATACATCTTGATGCTACACTCTCATCAACTGTGAGGATATTGCTCGGGCGCTGGATCAGACACATGCATCGGCTACCATGTCAATGCCAAGGATATGGAGTTTCTCTTGTGGCACTGTGAGAGTAGAGACTCAACTTCTGTCATGCGGGCCGAAGTCGGTTAGGAAATATAACCTCACCACGTGGGTGACCCGGACTTTTTCTTTTATTTAAAAAAAGAAATACCAAGCCTGTAGGCACAAACTATAAGTAGGTGGGTGTATTTTTATAAGAAGACTTCTCACGTCCAGAACTCTTTTCGTATTTAGAAGCTGCGTTATCTGACTGGCTCCACGTCATGCGAGCATAAATGTGGCTTGGTTCCTAACAGGCGCTTTATGATATCATCAGGGCGCACCTGCGAGGTTTCGCCGAGGGCCTGTAGCATTTCATAGGCTGAAAAGCCAAAATTGTCTAATCGCTGCTGCTAAGGGAGGTGACGCCGCTCATTAGCCTGGCAAAAAACGTCAAGTCTTTGGCGGAGTAGTAATTAGGAGGTTCTCACAAGGTTTGAGGAGTCTCTAGCTGCATTTTTAACCGGCATTTTGGCAGTGGCGAGCAACTGTGAAACCGAGAAAAGAAAAAAGTTCACTGAACCAGCTCTGTGTAGCCTCCGGCGGAAAGTGCTTTCAAGACTTCGTGCCTACTTTCGCGGCGAAGTTTGACCAGATGAGATTTTCTGCAGGCCGAAAACGTGAAACATGAGAAGATAGAAAAGATTAACCCAAACCGAAAGGACTCCTGCCGAAATCATTTGCTGATTCAGATCCTCAGTCTTCAGCTTTTCCGCGTCCACTTTCTGCTCTACCCCTTGTTCTGGGTTTACCCGCAAGGAGGCGATCGGGGCTCCTTGTTGCTGCTCGTTCACCAGTGTTGGAGAGCTTGACCGTCTTGATCCCGCGCACTCCTTTGAGTCAGCCAAAGCCTCTGGAGTTTCCCATATGCTCTCTCGGATTAGATCCCGCTGCGGCCGCATAAGCGACTCGGCGGAACACAGCAGACGATTCCTCAGCTCGATGTGATCGCCAGGTTCCAGTACCGGTGGTGCTTGCAAATTGGCTGAGCCGGCAGACGGAGAGGACGTCCCGAGAGAAGGTGGTTCAGGCTGAGCAGGGTTTGGATACGGGCCGCCAGCCATCTGTGGTCGGGGGGAGGCAGCCTCTGGCCGAAGTTCGTGAAACACCGCCTGCTGGGGGTCGGGCAGCTCGACAGGCCGCCTGATGCAGTTCTCCAGAACCATGGCCTGCTCTAGCCCAGCTGCGAGCATATCAAGCCCGGGCTCCTCGCCCTTGTACGCGGTGACGAGGGTTGTTGATATCTCCCCCGGCCTGCGCCCGTCCGGCCTGAACTTGAGCTTCCTCCCCGCCTGCCTAAGCCGGTCGCCCAGGTTTATTAGCTTGCCCTGTACTTTCACGTCCATCAGGAAGCCCTGGCCGCCGTGCGTAAAAGTGAACGCCGTATGGACCGTGCCGTTTTGGCCACTCTCTAGCTTGTTCTCGCTGAGATCCCACACTATGCTGCGATAGATTCCGGCGCGGTCGGCGGACATGCTCCCGTGGAAGTTCCAGCGGTGGTAGAGCTGGAAGGATGTCTCAAAGGACTTGCCCATTCCGGAGACGGCGGTTCCCATGGCGGAGATGTTTGGCTCGAGGCTTGTGTGACTCTGCTTCTGCTCGGCCCTCTGGCTCCCCACGAGACTTTTCGGGCCGTAGAAGTCTGTCATCTGGCTAGGAAACGCGGGTGGCTCTTCCCATCCCTTGTCGCGAAGGGTGACGGTGACAGTTGCAGACGTGATCTTGCAGTCTGGCTTTTGTTGGAAGACCAGGTCCATGTAGATGATCCCAGCGTGGAATTTCCCGTGCGAGATTGTCCCCCACTTCGACTTCCGGCTATAGAAGAGAGAAGATGGGTCAGGGCTGCGAGACCGACGAACGAGGATTGGGACTTACAACAGAAATTTGCAATCAATCTTGACGTCGCCGAGGTTCGCACCGCCGGCAGAGTAGCTTCCAGCGCATCGATGGTCGAACCGCTCGTAGTCGTGACTGCCAGCCTTCCTGTTCCAGGGCCCTTGCTTCATAAGATTGGGGTAAGGAAGGCTGGTGCCGGGCTCGGCCGCCCCGTGTGTGCGCGACTGGGTCATCATTTTGTCGATATCCAGGCGATGGCAACAGCGCAAGTCTCGATGAAGGGACGAGGGACGAGGGACGGAGGATGGGAATGGAATGAGCATCAAGCCTGGAACTCTGGTTAGGAGTGGAAGGTGACGATGTGTGTCGCGAGGGATCAGCAGGACATGGGACTGCCCTTCAATCTGACTGGGGGCGGTGTAGAGCCTTGGCGGGGTCGCTGCACACCACAAGTCGCACAAGCTGCATGCAGGCGCATCACAGCCAGCCAACCATCAAGGCCGTGCACAAACAAGCGCCCCGGTGGAGGCGCTGGTCCTGCCTATCAGACCAAACTCCGGCCAGGCTGTGTTGTTTCGCCCGACCCTAGCTACCTACTAGGTAAGTCGCACCCTCTCGCTGAAGGGGCTGGGGTTCTCTCGGTTACACACATCCTCGCCCATCTTTGGTCTGTTCATGATTCCGAGATCAAGCAGCACAAGCGCTCGGTGCTCTAGTATTGAGCTTCTCCTGGTCTGCTTCCACTTATGGTCCGAGCCAGCTTCGTCCCAACGATGATCGACTCAAAAAAGATGTGGCGGGTGCCGGCAGGGCCTCCTCGGGCACAGAAGAGCGACTTCCATACTTCCTGAGGGAGTCCTATCGACAAGGCGTGGGCATGCCACGCGGGGCAATGGTGACAAGGCACCAGAGCAACCCCTTCAATCATAGGCCTCCCGGAGCACAGCCTGGCCACCATGAGGATACTGCTCCCACCATTCCGCCGCCCAAAAGCTACAGAAAGGACGACGAAGATAGGCCTCCCGGAGCACAGCCTGGCCACCATGAGGATACTGCCCCCACCATTCCGCTGCCCAAAAGCTACAGAGAGGACGACGAAGAGGACGGCTTCAATGCGCGTTACCAGGTGTCGCAGACGACCCTCAGACCCCAATCTCTCACCAACGTCTCGGTTCATCTCGAGATTCCCATCTCAAAAGACCTGGATGACGAGCTGGAAGCCTTCAGCCGCTTTAAGCGCCTTGGAGACCTTGTCGCTGCCAAGGAGCTCCTGAGAGAGATGGATAGACCCCTGGGCGATCCCTATGTCCTAGTCCAGTACGCCGATCTGCTGTTGGATATGGGAAACTACCGTGCTTTCGCTAAGTTGATGTCAGATCCGATCTTGAGAATCGACGTGATGGGCGCAGAGGACAGGGAAATGCAGTTGCTGTCCCTAAACCTCAAACTTCTGATCATCAAGGCAGACACCCATCGACAATTTGTGGCGCAAACCCCTCCTAAAGTATTGGATGTCTTGTTCCAGGTTCTTGTTGAGCCTCACCACCTCAAACTGGGCCGTGAAATGAGTGCGACCGAGGTATTCCCCCTCTCGTGGTTGACGCGTCGGCAACCTAGAACGATTAAAAATGTCTGCTAACCCAAACCCGTGTCTCCACCTAGCTTCGGATCGTGACACTCACAGCACGTCTGCTCGCGCGGGCTCACAGCGACCACATATCGCTAAAATTCCTTGAGGACGAATGGGTCGACTGGGTGGGCGTCAGCCGACATTTGTTATCCAGCCACAGAGACTGGGAGTTCAGAGACTTTGCGCTGGCAGGCACGGCCTTGTTTGGCCAGCAACGGTTCGCAGAGATAGTGTCCAAGGGCGGCCACATGGACTATTGTATTCAGTGGGACGAGTTCGAGGGCGACGTTTCGGCGACGCTGGCGCATCTCGACCTACTTGTGTCGATGCTACAAAGCGCCATTCCGGCACACGACGGAGCCCGCATGGCAAAAGACAGGGCCGACGCCAAGTCGCTAGCGAGCATCATCATGGCCTACCACCCCCGGGCTATGCGAAGCAGAACATTCGGGCACTGGCTACTCGTCGAAACAGCAATGGCAGGACGCGAGGCCTCCGGAGCCGGCGCACATCAACTGTCCTCGGTCAAACTGATGGACCTGCCGGAACCTGTCCCCGGCGCGCCTGAAGTCCCAGACTGGCCGGGCTTCCAAGTCCCTCCAGCAGCAAACGAGCCTATCCGGACGGCGCTGGCCATGGCAAAAGAGATGGAGGACTACGCCACCCAGGCCGCTTGCCACCGGCTGCTGGCCCAGCGGTCCTGTAAGCCCGTCCGGGAGTTGCGTGAGCTGTGGGATCTTCAGGCAACGCAAGGGGATCGCACTGGCCAGTACGCGACGTGCTTGGCTCGCTACTATGGATGCAGCGACGCCAGCTCCCAGCAGGAGCTCCTGAACGACCTCAAGGGCTTTGAGAGCGGGCTGGTCGAAGGGTTCGACGGGAGACTGCCTGATCACCACGGCGTCATCAAAGAGGCGCTGCAGAGCCACCTGACGCCCGATGGGAGTGCCGACAAAAGACCTGAGCCGAGCAACGGAGATCATGCCCAGGGCCCGCGTCACACATCTTTGGGCACTTCCTACCATGGACCGGAACAGGACGCGACAGTCTTTCCGAGCGAGGGGGATGATCAGATTCTGACCCTCGCTAGACCTCGCTATGGGCCCAACCCGGGGGCTAGGGGGGGTGGGTTTTACCCAACGGGCACCCGTCGACGCGCCGAGGCGCAACAGAGAAACGACAACGTCAAGGCTCCGTCGCCTCGAGAGCGGCCCGTAGTCTCGGAGCCCGCGGCTACGCGAGATGAGACTAGACTCCGATACCACGTACTGAGTAATCCTTTAGCATCTTCGAAGGATCGTCCGGCAGACCGCGATGATTCTGATGGTGCGCACGGACATCTAGGTCGGAAGTATGTGTTCCGCGATTTATATCAACGTCGGAAGGGTTATCCAACTCGTGAGGATCATGACGACGACAGCAGTTCCGGCTACACTTCTATCATCGAAGATTCCCTGACAGCGGGAAACCCGGCGGAACCCAGCGCACAACTGCTGGGTCTTTATGGAACATCATGGGCGGCACGTCCAAACCAGACGCCACCTCCCCCCGTAATGCACCACGGCGCCCCAAGGCCACCTTCTCCCCCAATGCGCGCGGTATACCGCCGCGGTCCCCCAAGGCCGCCACCCGATGCGAGCGGGGCGTCAAGCCCACGTATAGCAGCGACTTCGGGCGTTAGGGGTCGCACAGCCGAGGAGCGGCGGGACCCTTTCCCCAACCCCCAAAGCGGAAACCCCCGGCCGGCCGGACCGTCCCCCCGCGAGATACCGAGCCGGAACCCAGTTATCGACGCGGCCCCCAGCCGAGGTGCAACCACAGAGGGAGCCGAGGAAGATCGGCGACGACCTTCAAATCCTGTGGAAAAGCCAGAGGGAAGCAAGGCCACTCTGGCAGCACGTGCTGCGGCCGCATCTGCGAGCACCGTGAGCAAGCCCATGGCGAAACCCGCGCAAGACCGAGTTGAAGCACTGCGGGGAGAAGAGGCCCCAGAGGCCCGAAGGCCCAGGCACAAGTCGCGCCGCCAGACAGAAATTGGGGAAGCGCCAAAGCGAGCTTCCACGGGGTCTCTCCTGATCAGGCCTGGCACTTGGGAACCCCATTCGTCTCGGCCTAGAAGCTCGGGCGGGTGTTCGGCTCTAACGGACAAGAGATCGCCGGGGCCAGGCCAGGAGGAGCCAGCGGCAGAGCAAAAGCCGGGAGCAGCAGAGCTGGCAGTGGAAGAAGCCAACAAGGAGGAGGAGGAAGCGACCGAGGAGACGGCCATCGAGCCTTTCAAATGGCGGGCTGGGAAAGTCGAGGAGCGGAAAGAGCAGACAAAGCAGGAGCAGAACGACAAGATCGAAGCCCGCGAAAAGTCACTTCCTGCGGAGAAGGCTCCAGCTGCTCCGGAAAAGGCTTCCGTGCAGGCATCTGAGAATGTTGGGAAGGTGTCGGAGTAGGTCAGCCACGCCCTCGAACAATCGTGTATGGTTCCTTGTTTTGCAGGCGTGTGGGTGGTTGAGAATTATGATGCATGTTTGGCAACATTTGTGAGTTCAGTAGAGTGGAAACCCAACGAGCGAATGGGGTCGGAAAGCCTCAATGTTGAATAGCAACTGTTTGAATGCGCATTTTTGAAAATTGAGAACGACAGGTTGGTTATTCAAAGCAAGTACAGGCGGAGCAACAATCAAATGATGATAGCCGCGTTAGGACAATAGGGGTGAAGTTACAAAAATATGGAGATGGCGCACCTTGGAAACGTGATAATATGGTGGCCCTCATGAGGCTGCGGTTCACGGAAGAGACTCAAGCAAACAAACAGCTTGTAGGCAAACCTGCATGAACACCAAGTGGATCTTGTGGAAATGGGGCGGAAGGAGGCCTTTATCAGACGACCCGTTCCTGTGCCGTATGTGGAAGGAGCAACGGACCAGAATCCGTGCTTGCCGTCGAACACATCGAGCATGCAAACCTCGACAAAAATTTGACTGGCGAACCAAATCGCCAGCAACTCGGCCGTCAAACCCACCTCAGCCTGGTGACAGACGCCACCGTCATCAAAGGCACGACGCATCACAACCGCCATCCCAGAAAGCAGTTCCCCTCCTTTCCAGGACCATCGAGATAGCAGGCAACAGCACCAAGCAGCCCTTGTTGACCCAAACTACCGAGATCACCAGACGATGGAGTCGTCGGACGAGGACAACAAGAAGGCGTCGGCCAACGAGCCGTCGTCTCCATCCACGGCCGAATCGCCGCCGTCGTCGTCGTTGAACAAAGGCCACAAGCTCACCCAGCCCGCCCACCCGACCATGACGCCCGAGGAGGTGCTGCACGAGCTGCGCACGATGCAGGAGCACGAGCACCGCTGCCACATGCACTTCATGTCGGTCTACCAGCCTGCGAACCGCCTCGGACTCCAGACGCTGCTCCCGCCTCCCGCTGTCATGTCCCATGCGGCGGGCCGCCCGTTCGACACGCTGCTGGGCCGCTTCAGCCCGTACGGCAGAGACTACAGGTCACCACCCGGAGTCGCAGAGAGGGAGCTCGTTCGCGAGATGGACCTGTTCCACGCCGAGGACTGCTGCAACAAGTCCACGGCGGTCTACATCCTCCGCCAGCCGCCCCCGGCGTCGCTGGACTCGGGCGTGGCCGAGGCCAGGCTCCGCATGCTGCTCATCGTGGTCCACGTCTACCTCTATAAGCGCTGGTTCGAGCCGTACAGGAGCGAGGTCGAGTGGGGTCGCTTCTTAGCCAAGACCATCGTGCCCGTCATCGGCTGCGGCAGCACCCAGTCCGTGGACCTGGGCTCCCTCGGCACCGACACGGCCGTCTCACGTCTGCACCACGCCGTCTGCCTCGCCTCCACGAGGACGCGCCTCCATGTGGCGCGGCGCCACGGGTCGCCGAAGCGTCTAGCGAGGCTGCGGCAGCAGAGAAACCAGCTGCTGAAGCTCACGCGACCGTCAACGCCGCAGGGCCAGCGAGAGGATCAAGGGCACGAGCATGAGCACGAGCTGGGGCTGGGGCTGGGGCTGGAGCGGGAGCAGGAAGACACCTCGGAATCAGAGGAGGAGGGAAGTGAGGCTGGGAAGGACGAGGAGCAGAAGAAGGAGGACAAGTTTTACAGCGGCTGCCACCCCGACAACGACCGTCAGTTCCGCCGCCAGGTGCTGGAGCGCAGCCTGGACCCGGAGCGTGCCCTGCTCAACAAGCGCAACTACGTCCTGCAGCCCCTCTTCCGCGCTGTCGCCATCACTATCCTCCTTGAAGACCACGAGCCGGAGCACATGCGCAACGACGGCGACGCTGGCTCCATCCCCGTCCGCATCGTGCTGTTCGACAACGACCAGGACGAGGACGAGGACGACTACGACCACCATCTGAGCACAGCGCTGTCGTTCGAGTCCATCCAGGATCGCATCCACGACTACCGCGAGACCCGAGCCGGAGACGGAGACGGTGAGCACAAGCACAAGACCCGGTCCGCGACCACGACGCTTGAGACGGCCGCAGGCTACGTCCTGGCCATGGCGCAACGCGAGGAGGCCGCGCAGGGCCTGCACCCGGACCTAGTCGACGCCAGCGCCGACGGCGAGGACGGCTGCCTCCTGGGCGAGCAGGCGCTGCGGCGCGCGGCCAAGTGGTGGGGCCAGCCCGACGTCGACATCTCGGGCCCGAGCTCCCTCTGGGTCAATGAGGACATGGTCGCCGAGCGGCAGCAGCTCCAGGACCACCAACCGGACCGCGACCGCGCACGCGGGGCCGCCTCCGACGACGAGGCCTGGATGGCCAGGCTGGAGGGGGCCGCATACGACAATCTGTGCTGGAGGGAGGGAAAGCTGTCGTTTCCCCCGGACGTGGCTCGCAAGAAGAAGGACGGACTCAAGAAGGAGGAGAGCTGGATCAACCTCAAGGATTGCTGGCTGTGGTGAGGTTTTGGGATTGCGTGACCTTCTACTGTGTTTACCGCATGTGTACCTATCTTTCTCATTTTTTTTTTCTTCTTCTTTGAGCCTTCTCCTCCCCTGTAGGCTGGGCAAGACTCGACATTTCTGGCCAGACTACACGGCAACGACCCGACCATATCAAGCGACTGCAGGCTAGATTGAGCTGACGGGCTGGTGCTAAGTAGTTCTCGTTTCTTCAGTCACAACAGACAAATAAACAAACAAGGCAACATGTTAGAGTAACACATGCAGCGGTAGTCTACAACAAAATAATATTGTATTGAATTGTAGGGAAAGAGTGGTGGTATATGCGTGAAGAAGAATGTGACTGGCTCTAGGTAGGTCGACCCATGAACGATCGCGTCGGTGCACCAACACAAGCCGGTGCCAGCTAAAAGGCAGACAAAGCAAGGACGAGATCAGACAGGACGGTCAGTGCGTCTCCAACGAAAGCAGCCTTACAGCCGAATATAGAGGATCGACTTGGACGGCCACAGAACAACGGCAAGAGGGCACCTGACACGCCACACTCTAGTAAAAGATGTTCCTGAGGTTGCGCTTCCAGGCGGGCATGGCGGCGACCTCGGCCTTGTAGGCGTTGATGGCGTCCCAGTCGAGCTCGCGGCGACCCGTGTCGACGTCGATCTGGTCGAGCCTGAGGCCGCCCTCGCGCTTCCACAGGTAGCCGCAGATCCAGAAGAAAAGGATGACGGGGACGGTGAGCCACTCCTTGAAGAAGCCCTCGGCGTCATTGAGCCCCTCCTTGCCGGGGGGAGCGATGGCGCTGAAGAGCTGTGGGGAGGGCAAAGATGAACAGGTTAGCATGCAAGCGATTTGACAGTTTTAACGGTGCCAAAGGCAAGGGGAAAAATAAGACGTCAAGATTTGGGATATGCAACATACCGAAGCAAGCAGGACCAGAATGCAGAGGCCGAGGCCGACGTAGGAGCCGGCGACACCAAAGAAGGCCTTGAACGGGATCTCGTCGAGGCTGCGGCCGTTGTGCTTCCAGGCGGCACGGAAGCGGATGTGGGCCAGGCAGATGGAGCCCCAAGTGAACAGGGCGGCCAGGCCCGACAGGGACAGGAGCCACTGGAACACGGCGTTGGCGCCCGTGTCGAGGGTCAGGAAGGCCAGGGCGCCGCAGAGGATGTGGACCAGGACCGACATGAGGGGACGGCCCGACTTGTCGACGTAGGTGAAGATCTTGGGGGCGTAGCCCTGCTCGGCCAGGGCGGTGAGGGTGCGGGAGCCGCCGTAGACGCACGAGACGCCAATGGACAGCACCGAAACCAGGATGATGACGTTCATAAAGTCGTCGTAGCCCCGCAGGCCGGCATATTTGCCCGCCAGCACAAAAGGCGAGGTGCCCTCGGCGTACGGGTCGTCGGCCTTCAGGAGCCTCTCGTCCGTGGACGAGATCAGGAGGCCGACAAAGAACAGGCCGAGGATGTAGAAGAGGGTGATGCGCCAGAAGACCTGCTTGATGGCACCGGGCAGCGCGCGGACGGGGTTCTTGGCCTCGGCGGCAGCCAGCCCGACCAGCTCGGTCCCGGAGAAGGAGAAGGCAGCAGTGACAAAGACGCCGCAGAAACCTCTGAAGCCGTTCTGGAACGCGCCAGGGTCGTTCCAGTAGCGAGCGCCGTGGTACTTGTCGTATTCGCCACCGGCAGGGCCACCACCGCAGACGAGGATGACGGCGACGATCATGAAGATGACTGTATCGAACACGGGCGTGTTAGCTTTGGCAGCCCTCTCCATGGCCCCCGAGGGCAGCCGATCCCGACGCGCAGGTTGACGAACCGATGGCGGTGAGCTTCAGGCAGGAGGACCAGAACTCCTCCTCGGCGAATCCCAAGGTTCCGAAGACATTGATGATGACGATAGCGAGCCAGAAGACGATGATCCACACCGCCTTGTGAACGCCCGCTGCTCCCTGCCAGTAATTGAGAGTGAGGCCGCAGACGGACAGTTCGAGGGGGAGCACGCAAGCCCACTAGAAGCGTCGAAGCAAGCGTTTTTTTGTCAGTCATGCGTCCTTTGCTGTGGCAACAAAGGTGGCCGGTGGCTGTGCTTACCTGCAGGACGTAATTCCAGCCCATGGCGAAACCCCAGGAAGGGTCGATGAAGCGGATCGAGTACGTGTAGAAGCTACCGGAGACGGGGTACATAACAGCGAGTTCACCAAGAGCATAGACGACGTTGAACATCATGACACCGATGATGGAGAAGTCGATGATGAGAGAGCCGGGGCCGCCCTTGACCAGGGCAGAGCCGGAGCCGACGAAGAAACCGGCGCCGATGGAACCACCTGCGTTGGAAGGAACAATCACACCGTCAATCACCCTAGTTTTTGTTTTCTTTTCTCCGGACTGCCAGTCAGGGAGCTCGGGGCGACATACCAATGGCAATCATGTGCAGATGGCGCGCCTTCATCGAGCGGTCAAGCTCGACAACGCTCTCGCCCCTACTGCGCTTCTTGAACGACTCGAGGTTGAGGCCATTGCGGGTGTAGAAGTTATCCTCGCGCTGAGGGGCTCCCTGGTTCAGAGAGCCGACATCCTCAGACTTGCCGCCGTACGCGGGCAGGGCGCCCTCGTCGATCTTCGCGACCTTCTCGTCCGACATGGCGTTTGACGGCCGAGCTAGTTGCGTCGCAGTCCCGTTCTCGTGGGATGGGAGGTTGCTGCTGTTCTCTGGACCAAACAAGATGCAGTTGAGGCCAGGGTCTGCCCCACGGCCGACTTTGCAAGCGACAGGAAAGAGTGACGGGTGAGGAGGGAAGAGTGGAAAGGGACAGGACAGGAGGGGACAGGGTGGGTGCTGTATTTATGAACACGGTCGATCACCTTCGGGCGGGTGGCGGCGCGTTCGTGGGGAAGGACACTCCAGGCAGCGCACCACTGCCGCCGCCAGCTGCACGCCGCTGCCAGGTAGGTGCTCCATCCATGCTGGCAGGCCGCGTCCTGGGTGCCCGCGAGCAAACGACCCGCGGCCCCCATGCAACACAAACGGCCGTGGCGACAGGAGTACTCGGCAGGGAGGGGAGATAGAGGCCGGGTCCCCCTGCTCACATCTCGAGCATTCTTGGCTTGACAGTTTTGGGGCACCCCTCCGAGCCTACGGATGCGGGCTCAGGATGGGTGGGCGGAATTAACTGCTGCCAAGAAGGCCCCCGACCTCTGGAGGGAAGGTCGAAAGGGCCTGGAGCCCTTGGGAGGGGGCGACATTCGTTGGCGGATAGGCAGCACACAGCGGACAGGCTGAACCAACAAGACCTACACAGGAGGAGCCTTGGCGACCAGGGGTGTGTGGTGTGCAAGCAGGATCGGGCGCTGGGTGGACACTGCGGGCTCTGCGTCGTATGCATGGAAGCCATGCCGTTGTTCTACGCCGCCGTGACCCGCCGGGGTCGTGAGCGCCAGCTTCCCGTCTGGTCGACGGCGAGAAGGGAGGCGGGGACTCGACCTGCGATTCGGCCGAGCAGGATACGAATTAGGCCCGTTTGCGAGCTGATGTCGCCGACGATAGCACGCCAGAAGACCCCCTGCCCCCTCCTTCTCCCTTTTGCCTGTTGCCGGATGTGCAAGATGCACGCCGAGAGCTTGGCCCCGTATAAAAGCCCACATAGCAATAATCCCTTCGGCTCGGCGCCGAGTCGTTCGGCTCCATCGCCCGGTCTCCCACTGGTGAACGCTCAGCAGCCGGTGTAGCGCTGAGGACGGCCAGCCTTGCCTCGCTGGACGGCCGCTCATGTCAGGTGGCACGGGCCCACCCCCTCCCAACAGCCGTCCAATTGCTGTGGCGTGTTGCTAAATGACCCCGTCTCCCTTGTCCACCCTCGGGCCAGCCAAGGCCAAAAAGGTGCAACGAGCGCCGACGCCTTTTCCCCAGGTTGGCAGGTCCAAAGGGCTCCCAAGACTTTGTGGATCCCTTTTGCCTATCTGTGCCAATTTTGCCCGTCGGTAGGAAGGCGGTGGCAAGTCTCGGCGCGCCATGGAGCGTCTTTGATTGGGCTGACCTGGAGAAAGGCGTGTCGGAAGGATTTGGGCCAGCGCTCCCTTCTGTCGGTAGCCGACTTGGCCACTGGAGTCCAGACAATGTGGACGAAGAATCAGAGCAGCCAGGCGCGCGGGCGCGAATCTCTTGTCCAACCTGGCCCACCTGCATGTACCGTCGTCCGTCCTGGCTGGCTCGTTGGTTGCTGTCGATCTGGAGTGTTGGTGGTGGTCGGCCATCGCTCAGGTGTTGCTAAATCCAGGATATGGCCCATCCATATCACATCGCCCATGACGGATAGCTGCGCAGAGTCGCTTGGCATTTAAAGATAGGAGCCTGGTCCCAAGCTGTCCGTGGGACAGCAATTGATCAGTGCTCACCCTGGACGAACCCCGCCAGGCTCGTGGACACAGTGGGTTGGGAGGGCCTCGTGGGCCTGACCTCCACCAGCCGCTGATAACGGGGTTTCGAGGGATCAGTTGGACGGGCAGCAGGTCGGGCCCGACGGTCTGGTTTTGTTATGTAACGCGCAAGACCGGAAGAACTGGCAGCCTGGCGCGGTTACCACAAGAAGAAGCAATGAAAAGGAGGGTGAGTAGGATCCGCCACACCAGCTGTCGGCACCACCCCAGCTCAGCAGAGATTGGATGCGTAGATGCCCAGCATGCTTGGCCGCACACAAGATGGAAAAGCAAAGATTGCCCATCCCGACGTGGCGCTGGGAGCAATGCACGGTTGGCGTTTAGGATGAGGCCCTGGAGAAGCCCCTAAACTGAGCCTGACTCAATGCGCGGGCAGGTGTTCGTGCGGGACCGATTCCGGGGAAGCGGAAAGAGCGCCTTGCCTCCTCCCCCAATTGCCGCCTGTCAATTCAAGCGCGGGGCAACTTGGAATGGGGCACGTCGGCGTTTTGCCCACCAACACGAGAGCCCCGCCCGCTGCCAGACAGTGCGAGTTGGCAGTGGATGTTTGTTCGCCCATGAGATGGCGCTAGAGAAGCCATCGTCACAACTGGGCGCTTCCGACCCAAACGGGATTTCAGTCGAGCCTGAATGTCGGCAGCACAAGCATCTGCATTTATCACCCGACCACAAATGCTGACAGGCCAAGCCACCAGGGTGTCCTCTGTTTCTTTCCCAACTCGACTAGGCACCCCTAGGCCCAGCAGCTCCACTGCCTTATTCGGAAGGAAGGCCTGTGCTGGCGACGTCTCCTGACAGAACAAGGTTGCGGGGAGATGTGGGCCGCGAACCAATATCGCTTCCTTGGCCAAAGAACCTCCTGCCGCTTCTGAACGCAGCCACTTGCACTCAGCTACGTCTCCCAACGCCAGGCAAGATGACGCGACGCGAGCTGTGCCATGGATTCACTTGGCTGGACTCCTCCTCTGTCTCTTCACATGCCGGTCCAGCGTCGTCTGCCCCTTTTCTCGCTTCACGGGCGCGTCTCGCGCATCCTCAGTTCTCGTTTTTGGCCCGTCGACTTCGTCCGCAAACTCGCCGCGATCGCTCTCCTCCTGCCTCACCATGCCCACTATCTCGGCGTCGTTGCTGCTGCCGTCTTCCGCAAACAGCTCTCGCCACGAACCGTCGAGGACCCTCGGGTCGTCCCCCTTCAGGCCAACGTCATAGGCCTTCTTCATGGAGGTCATGCACTGCAATCTCGGCGATCAGCATCAGATTTCCCGCTTGTTTCGGCTCTCCTCGGTCCCCAGAGCACTTACAATACGCCTTCTCTCGTCAAAGTCGAACATTGGAGTGACATATGTGCCTGGTTGCAGTGCGCCATCCGCTCTTTCCGACTTGCCTCTCGCGACCACGCCCGCGCCTTCTAGCCCGCGCGACCTCCGGCCGGCACCAGAGCCATCCACGAGGACAACACCCGCCCTGCGCAGCTCCGCCTCGGGCGCTTTCCACGGCTCATAGATGTACTTCTTGTCCAGCGCAGCCAGCTCCGGCACCCAACGGCGCACAAGCGTTCCCTCGGGGTCCCACTTCCGCCCAAACGACACGGGGCTGTAGCACCGGAAGTACTGCGAGAAGAACGCCGTGCAGCTGAGCCACTGCCAGTTGCCCGCATTGCACGAGGGCTCGTGGTCCAGGAGCAGCTCTTCAAACACGTCAAGCCCGCGCTCCCACGACACGTAGCACCCGCCCCGCGTCAGGAAGCAGGCCACGCTGTGCCGACCCAAGTGGTGGATCCACCCCTCGACACGCAGCTGTCGCATCAGTGCGTCGATCCAGGGGAAGCCGGTGCGCCCGCTCTCCCACCTTCTAAACCATTCCTCGGCCAGCGCCGAGTCGACGTCGTACTCGAAACCGCGAAGGGTCCCCGCGCCGTCGCCCTCCAGCCGCGACGGCAGATGCCACGGTATGAACCTGCAGCGCGGGTTGCCGGCGGCCTGCCCGAACACGTCTCCGATGGCCGCTTGCGCCGCAAAGTACATGTCGCGGAACAGCAGCTGGCCCGTCAGGCTCTCAGGCGGCTGCGATGCGCCCTTTTTCCGCGCCTCGACGTATGCGTCTACCGCATCCTGGACGCGATGGTAGAAGAGCCTGACCGACAACGCGCCAAAGTGCAAGAACGGAGACAGCAGGGTCGTCGACGGCGGGTCAAAGTCGGCCGGGCTGGACTGCGGCTTGCGGAATGTGGCTGTGTACTCTTGATCCGCGATCAGTTCGTCCAGTCGCCGAAGCGCCAGCGTTTCCCCGCCCCTGTGCGGCGTGGTCGCGGGCGGGTATCCCAGCTCCGCGAGGGTCTCGACGGCGAAGTCGCCATGCGGACCTGCGATTGCGCCCACCCCTCCTTTGCCGTATGCTGTGTCTTTGCCTTCCTTCCTCCACTTGGCGTTAATGTCAACGGAGGCTTCGGCGTTCGGCAGATGCTGCTCAAAGTCGACCGGCATCTCCCCAGGGTCCGGCAGGCTGTTCGGCGCTGCTATCGGCCGGGGTATGGGCCCGACCTTGGCGCCCGCGATCCGGAGCTGCGTGAGGGACATTGTCGGCTCACCCGCGTTGGCGGCCACGACTTGGTCGCTGTCCCAGAGCGTCCGGCCATATCGCGTGACGACGCGCACGCCGGCATCGCGCGCGGCCTGGGCCACGACCGCATCCCTCCGCCTGCCATACGAGTCCGTGTCCTTCTCGAACACGAGGTGCGTCACGCCCCAGGCCTTAAAGAGCTTGGGGAACAGCGTCTGCGGCGCCTCCCGCAGCACGAAGAGCTTCGACTTTGGGTTCAGCCTGCCGATGGACGCTGAAAGGTCTTTTTGGCAGTCCAGCCTGTGGCTCGATGCGACCAGTATGTCAGCGGATGCTCACGATAGGGCCAGGTCCGTGTGGAGAAGATGGAACCGACAAGAACTGCCACCGATTCAGCCCGCCCCTGGCTCGGTACACATAATGAGGATCCCACGTGAATATCGGCCACAGCACCGCCGGGTCGAGGTCCAGCGCCGCTTGGAGGGCGGGTGAGTCGTGCAGCCGCAGGTCGGTGCGGAACCAGTAGATGACCCGTGCCTTGGACATTGTGTGCTGTTGTCGTTGGGTGGTTTTTTAGCCCCTCCATTCGGGCCGCTGCTGTTTTTGTTTTCCTGTGCGACGCGCCCTGATGCCATTCCGCACAACCGGGCAAGTCTTCACTCACCGCTCGCGTCGGTTGAGCGTGTCACCTTTGAGTCAATGACGTAAGTGCTAGGCTAAGGGGTCTGGCCTAGGCCTAGCTTGGACGAAAAGAACGACTTGTGCGAAGGGAGCCCTATTTCCGGCAAAAGGAGCCGCACAATGCAGCCGATTCAAAAATAGCGCATCGCGGTCATTGCCGTCGTTAAATGCGGGAATAGCCCGGTTCTCAGCAGACGGCGCCGCGGCGCGGGAATTAAAGCCGAGGCAGACATTGGATGGGTTCAAAAAGCGAATGGCTTCTTATTGGGAATTTCTCATGGGTTGTGTCACGCACGGCCATAGACAGGCATATGGCTGTGTGCAAGGCATAAATCCAGGGCAGTGTAGGCATTCAGCTAGTCCGTCCTTGTTTATCATCCGATTCGTGCAATCTCCCGCCAAGGAGTAATGGGATGCCCGCGCCGCTACCCCCACTCGGCCAGAACGAGAATCGTACCAGGTATACCAACGGGGCTACTGGGATGGCTCAGCGGGAAGCTCATGCGTCACATGTGTCTGCGGGAGCTCGTGAGCCAAGCGTCCATGGGGGAGCTCGGGGGTTATCCCTTGCTGGGGAAGCTCGTGGGTGGCGAGAAGGGATCGTCGATCCGCCTTGAGGCTGCTATATCCCAGTGACTGCTGCTGCTGCCGCTGCAGTTCCCGTTGTTTCCGGGGCTTGTACCAGCAGAAGTAGCCCAGCAATGACGCTGCCAGCACCCAAGCCACGACACCTCCGACGACACCGCCCGCGATGGCCGCGACGGGCGATCCGCTGCGGGCGGGAGGAGGAGGCGTAGGAGGAGCAGGAGGAGATGTGGCATTGCCATTGTTTGTGTTGGGGTTCTCAATAATGTCTGCAAAGAGCTCCCTGGTCGCCGGGTTGTCCCACTTGACTGCCTTGAGATTTCTGTACGTTTTGCGTCAATCCAGTATCCGAAAACCCATAAATAGCCGCAAGGCCATGGGAGACTCCAAAGGGAAGTGAAATGATCAACATACGAAGTTGTGTGCCAGTCACGAACCATCTGCGGCTGCTGGTAAGGCTTCGCAGCCGGATCGTATTGGTCGCTCCATTTCAACTCGGTCATGTCTAGGACCTGGAGCCCCTTGACCCAGCGGTCTTCCGTCCCCAAAGGGTCGCCGATGTTGTAGGAGTCTGTGCCCCCGAAGGCGATCATTTGGCGGCCGCCGGGTCCCGGGGCCACGGCGCACGCGTGGTCACCCCTCCCGGGCGATGACGGGCTGGAACTGGATGCCGGCCAAAACCACCGGAAGCCCGGGACCGTCAGCACATGAACGTGGGCCGGGCTGGTGTTTGCGCCACCGTAAAAGAATATCTCGTAAGCCTTTGTATCGGGACTCTTGCCGACGACGGCGCAGGGGGACTTGCGCGGGGGTATGTTGTCGCCGTCTGTGGTTTGGCTGTGGAAACTCCCCGAGCCTATGTCATAGAAAGAAATCTTGTTCATCGAGATATACCTCTCGCCGCGCGGCTCGGACGTGAGGTCGGGCTGGTACCCGCCCAGAAACACCACTATGCCTTCGCCCCTCGTCCCCAACGTCGGGAGGCACACCGCCGTACCGCCGAGGTGCGTCCCCTGGGGGGACGAACCAAAGCCCTCTGCTGTTTGGTTAATCCACGTCCCGTCTGTCATGTTATAAACGAGGAGGCCCGGGAGAGCCGGGTCTCCCACAAGACCGAAAGGGAAGGTCGAATCGGTTCGGTTGGTGGCAAGCCCGCCCAGGTGGAAGCCGAGGCCGTTACAGCTGGTCCAGCTGCCAATTGAAGTGCGGTAAATACTCTGGGAAGACCCGCGAGCCGCTGGTCGGTCAGGTGCGGCGGACCAGGTGCCTCGAGCGCTGCCCGCTGTGTCCGGCTTGAAGCTTCTCAGGCGCGGCTGCCTTGTCCAAGCGCCCACAATACCAGTTGCTGCTCCTCCCCAGGCGTATAGCTTTGTCCCACCCGTGTCGGGCCACATGGTAATCCAATTTGTTGGCTCGTAGCCACTGTTTTCAAATTCCTCGATGATGACTGTCCTGGCAGTCCAGGCCGTATTAAGTGGCACCACGCGGGTTTTGTTCTCTGCGTTAATAAAGTCGGCGCCCTGCCATTAGCATAAATACAAGGAATCGTATAGCAGGCGAAATGGTATTTTAATGTGGCGACACCGGGTGTAGGGAGCGATAGGGAGTTTGCTAGGAAAAGGGAGCAAACCAGGTACCCAGCTAGACTGCTGGGTGCTTTCACCGCCTTGGATGTATAAATGCTGGCCAAGGACGGTCACTAAAGTCTTCCTGTATTAGTCAAAGCATTTCAAAAGACGCAGCGTGCAGCTGATTTCGTCCGAGGCGCTGGATTTTACCCACTTGATGGGAATCTAGTCCATTGACAAACAGATAGTGGGATAAGAGGAGCGAGAGTGGCCAAAAAGGCGAGGCGCCGATTTGACCCGAATTTCCAGGTAGGTGACATACTGCTAGCGTCCAATATGGTGAAAAAGGGTTGGATTGAAAAAAGGTAAACTGGCAAGAGCTGACAAGCTCACGCTCCATATGCTGATCCGCGCGGAGCGTCGTAAAAATCAACCGCCAAGAAGTGAGGAAACGCGCTTTTTAAGCTTGACTTTACCAGCGAGGGGCCCTAGGCAAAACAGGGAGCGGCGGGTGTGGGTAAAGATGCAGTCATACGGACCTAATTACAGCGTCCCAGGGCAGCAGCCTGATAAATAAGTGTGTTCCACCACAGGAAACAGTGGGTGAAGGATCGGCCCCCATCTTGCCCTTATAACTTCCGAGATGGTGGTCAGCGCCGCTGGCAGCAGCCGCCCCCTTACTCCAGCTGGGCGTTGATACTAAACCAGTTATAATTTTTATGCGGCGTTGTTCAGCGTCGTGGCTTTGCTCGAATGTGGTTGGTGGTACCTGGGATAAGTGGAAATTATTACGGCAGCCTGCATGCACGCATGCGTTTGATGGATTTGGCCCCCATCACCCCTCGTTCCTAATGGCACGAAGCTCCTGGTAACTGGACGCTCCTCCCTCGGAGGATGGTTGAGTG
This sequence comes from Magnaporthiopsis incrustans, assembly GCA_003049425.1. Classification (NCBI taxonomy): domain Eukaryota; kingdom Fungi; phylum Ascomycota; class Sordariomycetes; order Magnaporthales; family Magnaporthaceae; genus Magnaporthiopsis; species Magnaporthiopsis incrustans. Next base: position 24,018 of record PYSR01000113.1, on the reverse strand, counting down.
CCTTCCTTTTTCATTCCCTCGACTAATCCACGTCGTTAAAAAGAAGCTACATTTAATCGGTTAAAGACTGCGAGCGGGAGTCGGCGGACAAGAAGCGTGGGGTAGGTTCAGGCTAGCGCGGAACTCGCGGTTTGGAAAGAACACGTAGTTTGGGCCACGCCCTTGGCTTTAAACGTCTAGTCAACTGTTCGAATGGCTTTAAAACTAGAACGCGCGTAATTCTTCTGCATGCATTGGTTTCAACGCAGTGGTTGTTAGCAGTGGTTTACAAACTTAATTGAATCTTTTCTTTATGCCTAATATTTTAACAAAAAGCACCCGAAACCAAGACGGGTCGCATTTGCTTCGAAATAGGCTTTAATGTAATCCTTTATAAAAGTCCAGCGATTCACGTAAACTGGCTTGAATTTATGGGCCTGTTCGAAGGTAAATGCTGTTTTTTGTTTTTTCCATACTAATTTTAACAACTGCTTGTTTTCTTGTTTATGGATCCGGGCAGGGGGCTCCCTGGCCCTAGTAAAAAGCCTATTAAATATAGCTTTAGACCCGCCAGAAGTACCATTTTGAACAGGCCTACCTATCCCGTAGATCTAGGCCCTATAAGCCACGTATAACTCTTGATCCGGCTCGAGGCCGGCCGCTGGATAAGGAAAGGGATCCAGATTAAAAACGGAATATGGGCGAATAATTCGTTAATTTTCGTTGCAATTTTCATTTGTTAGAAATTGTTGGTAGGAGTGGGTACTCCTGTTTACAGACGGCTCGGAGCTCTCCAAAAGTGATGAACAATGATCTCTGTGATCAGGGAAAAGGTCCTCTATTGTGCGTGAAGGGGGAAGGATCTATCTGTCAGAAGTAGGTCCTTGGACTAGGCCTTATGTACAGGGAGGCGATCGCCCAAAGGGCGATCCTCTGATCGTCAGGTAACAGGGCACGGGACCCGGCGGGTCCCGCTGCCTCTCCTGGAGATTCCCCTTTTCCTGATCGCACGCGCACACAGATGCTATTCCAACAGTGCCCTTTATTTTTTTATAGAACGACGTTGTTCCGTGCTTAAAGGTGTAAAACAACCTAAAATCAAGCCCATATATATATGAACAGGCACAGGGCTACCCCGGGCGTGGTCTCCGGGACGAAAAACAAGCTTATTGTGCATGAAAAAACAGGCAAAAAACAGGCAGGGGGCCAAAAAAAAAAACAAAAAAAGACACGTACCCTCGAACAGGCCCTAATTATAGTTTGTAGTTGAATCCGTAAACCCCGTATCGTTTTCTTGAAAGTTTAAAACTTCCAAGCGTTCTTTTACCTCGCAGCCACGTGTTACTTAGAAAGAGCAGTTGCTGATGGCAAATTAATCGCTTTGCCTACCAAATAAAGCCAAAAAAAATCATGTTAAAAGCTCACTTTTTTTCCCTTCTCCCTTACATTTTTAATTTTGGACGCGGAAAGTTCCAAGCCACAATCTTTCAATGCTCACACTTCCATACATTTCGTATTGGTTTCCTTGGCTGTCGTTCAACCCATACGTTTTAAGGGACCAACATCACTGCTCCTCATGTTTAATTATAGGTCGCTGCCTACGCCTACCAACTGACCCCAACTCATATGTGCAATTGGGGCTAAGGCCTACCATTCCCGCCCTTGCAGCCGAGCCGCGCCCTGTTGGATGCGCCTCCTTGCAAACAGCAGCCTCCCTAGGTCAGACTATCAGTAACGGGTGAGTCCAATTATTTGAGTCTCGGCATTGTGTGGCGTGTGATGCATCTGCTTGGCCTCGGCAGTTTGCGCCCCACCGCCGCCGATACACCCTCAGGACTGGGAGCTGTCGCTTCCTGCGCCCCACCAACGACCAGGGCCGCTTCCAGCGCATCACCAAGAGCCAGGGCGGTGCTCGGCGCTGCTGGCTGGGCGCCCAGCGCACGAGCCTGGGCGAATGGTTTCTTACTGCGACTGAGAAAACGTTGGGATTCCTCTGGCCCAAGTCCCACGGCAGCACCTGGCCCCGACTGGGATTTGGGCGAGGCTTGAGGACATTGGGGGCCGTCTGGGAGCTGAAAAGAATCCCGGATATCTCCCAGCAGGATCAACATCAGATCAGATCACTCTCCAACCTCAGACAACAACAGGAAGCCATCAAAGACCATCGAGCACCAGCCCTTTGATCAAAGACCATTCAGCCCCAGCATCTCAGTCACCTTATCACCACCAGCAGAAGCCACCATCACCACCAACAGTCAACATTCACTGCCTCTTTAGCAAGACCCCTTGTCGCAAAGGAACGGGATCCACGCGGGGATCTACGGTATCAAGACCCCGGTGCTGATACAAAGCCTCGTCGGCCCCCGGCCGGTGCGCCCTAATCCCTACCGCGCACCTGTATATATAGAGCCAGAAAGTCTCCTACTCTCACCATTTCCTACTAGTTCTTTAAGAGATAGATCAAGTACCAGGTCTATTGCACCTACGCTCTATTTTGCAACACCTCTCCACTCCAAGCTCCTTAGCCCCATTACCTACCTGTCCAGTTGACGCCTACTAAACTCACCACAATTAGCAAGCACGGAAAGATGAAGGCCTCCGTCCTCCTCAGCATCGCCCTCAGCATCACCGCCGCCTCGGCCGCGACCATCCCGGCCGTGGCGCGGGCGCAGGCGCAGGCGCAGCTGGTAGCAAGCTGGGGCGTCCCGCCGGCGGACGACATCGAGAGGCGCAGGACCAGGACGAGCGACTGGCTTCAAGTCGCGCCGCCCATCATCGAATCGGTCGCACCCTACATCCCGCACGTCGTGGACAAGGTCGGCAACAGCCTCAAGCGTTTCGGGAGGCTCATCCTCGGGAAGGACCAGAACGGGAAGCGGGATGCGCTTGGAGATCACGCGGAGAATGGCTTTGATGAGGAGGCGTATGGCGAGGTGGAGGGCGTTGGCCGTCGGTTCGTGGCCTAGGGGAGGTTGATGTTGGCGGGAATATGTCTTTTTGGTTTTGTCCTCCTGGCTAGTGATTGGGGTTTGGGCTTTGTCTTCTCGGGGCCGCATTTCTTCTCCTTGTTAGGTGCTTACTCGGCGCATCAGTTCAGTTTTCCAAATCTGGCACTCCACATCCATTCTCCATTGCATTGCGCGGCCGTCCGTCATAATGAGGCCATGAGATCATGAGGGCATGAGTGCAGCGGCGACGCGGACGCGGGGGCGGATTGATGTGTGTTTGTTCGTATCCGGGTATTTCACATGCTTGGCCGAGTTTGATGGATGCGATGCGATTCAAGACACCCCGCAATTCCACAGGGCGGTAGCGCCTTGGAGCTGGGCCCTGAACCGCTAGAATACGGACCCGGGGAAGCGGTAGGAGCCCGGCAATCGAATCGCGCGCCCCACTTGAGGTCAACTGTTTGAGCGGGCTCCAAGGTGACGCGGGCAGTCATGCCAGACTTCAAGCGTATCGCGTATTCAGCCAGGACCACGTTACTTCCGAGGCTGGACACGTTCAGGTCCGCAGAGAAGGGCCTCTTTAGCCTTTTGCTCGCCAGACGAACGCGAATGGCACTCCTGACATGGGCTGATGTCAGCCCATTGAGAGAATCCAATCCCCAGTTCCACCCCAACCCCACACCGGGACGCGTTTGCTTGCAACGCCTGGATTGGATGCTTGTTGGGGTTGCTGTGGCGGGCGGGCGGGGCTTCGGACCGAGGCACCAGGCACGATTGCTTCTCGGCCTTGTAGCTAGGCTCAGTCACTCGAACGTCGCAGTCGTCTGCAAAGACACCATATTCTACAAAACTACTTAAGAGCGCCAAGCCAGTGGACCGACAGGACAATAGCCGTGGCACGGTGGATTGATAAGTGTGCTAGTTGGCATTTACCCGGCGCCTCCTGCTTCGCACAACTGAGCCCCTTTAAGCACGGTCAAAAAACCTTAACACAACACACAGCCGGCCACAATGTCCGACAAGAACGGCACGCCCGAGGCCGGCGCCGGGCAGACGGATCCCGTCATCATCGTGGGCGGGGGCCTGGCGGGGCTGGTGGCCGCATTCGAGCTGTCGCAGCGCGGCGTGCGCACCCTCATCCTGGACCAGGAACCGCGCGCGTCGCTGGGCGGGCAGGCCTTTTGGTCGCTGGGCGGCCTGTTCGTAGTCAACTCGGCCGCCCAGCGCCGGATGGGCATCCGTGACAGCAAGGAGCTGGCCATGCGCGACTGGATGGGCAGCGCCCGCTTCGACCGCGACAAGGAGGACCACTGGCCGCGCCGCTGGGCCGAGGCCTTCGTCAACTTCGCCGCCGACGAGATGGAGGACTACGTCAGCGCCCGCGGCATCGGCTTCCTCATCAACGTCGGCTGGGCTGAGCGCGGCGACGGCTGCGCCGACGGGCACGGCAACTCGGTGCCGCGCTTTCACATCACCTGGGGCACGGGGCCCGAGGTCGTCAGGCGCTTCGCGGACCCGGTGCAGGAGGCGGAGAAGAAGGGGATAGTCGAGTTCAAGTTCCGGCACCGCGTCGACAAGATCGTGGTGGACGACAACGGCCGCGCCGTCGGCGTCAAGGGCAAGGTGCTCGAGGACGACGACGTGCCGCGCGGCGTGCGGTCGTCACGCACCGTCGTGGGCGACTTTGAGCTCCGCGGCGCCGCCGTGCTGGTGTCGTCGGGCGGCATCGGCGGCAACGTCGAGGCGGTCAAGGCGGCTTGGCCGATCGACAGGCTCGGCCCCAAGGTGCCCGAGCACTTCGTCATCGGGGTCCCGCACCACGTCGACGGGCGCATGATCGGCATCGCCGAGAGCGCGGGCGCCAACGTCGTCAACCGCGACCGCATGTGGCACTACACCGAAGGGCTGGCCAACTGGAACCCCATCTGGCCGTCGCACGGCATCCGCGTGCTGCCGGCGCCGTCGTCGCTGTGGCTCGACGCCACGGGCAAGCGCCTGCCGCCGTTCCTGTACCCGGGCAGCGACACGCTGGCGACGCTCAAGCACATCTGCTCGACGGGCTACGACTATTCGTGGTTCATCCTGACGCAGTCCATCATCGCGCGCGAGTTCGCCCTGTCCGGGTCCGAGCAGAACCCGGACCTGACCAACAAGTCCATCTGGCAGCTGCTGACGCAGCGCGTCTTCGGCAGTAAGGGCACCATCCCCGTGCAGAACTTCCAGAGGCACGGCGAGGACTTTGTCGTGCGCGACAACCTCGAGGACCTGGTCGAGGGCATGAACGTGCTCGCCGCGGAGCGGGGCGGGCCCCAGTTGGACATCGCGGCGGTGCGCGAGGTCGTCGAGACGCGCGACGGGCAGTTCAGCAACCCTTACAGCAAGGACGCCCAGGCCATGCTCATCAACAACGGCCGCCTCTACGGGCCCGACAAGCGCAGCCGCGTCGCCGCGCCGCACCGCCTGCTGGATCCCAAGCACGGCCCGCTCATCGCCGTGCGCATGAACCTCCTCACGCGCAAGACGCTCGGCGGCATCGAGACGGACCTGTCCAGCAACGTCATGATGGCCGACGGCTCCAGGTTCCCGGGCCTGTACGCCGCCGGCGAGGCAGCAGGGTTCGGAGGCGGCGGCGTCCACGGGTACAACTCGCTCGAGGGCACTTTCCTCGGCGGCTGCATCTTCTCGGGCCGCGCTGCGGGCCGCGCCATGGCGGATGAGGTGCTGGGCACGGGAGCAGACGCCTCTGGGTCTGGGGGGCCGTCTGTGAGGCCGCGGATCTAGTATGCTTTTTAAGGGCCTGTTCAAGATTGTGGCGGGAAAACTGTTATCTTCGGTATATTGACGTACCTAATGATCTCCATATCCAACTGCATTTTGGATTTTTGCGGAACATAGCTCGCCACTTTATGGCATCAACTGGGTCAGTCAGTCCTTGTAGTGGATTCGAGGTGCGGCAGCGTCCTCTATGTCGAGATGCGGACGGCAGGCGGCACTGTCCATGGATATTGCCTGGTGATCCGCGGAACTTCCCAAGACGGCAGACTCCGACAGCTGGAAGGGCTGCGCTCCGGCCATGCGGCTGCGTCTGTCGGGAGATACTCTGCGTCAACCCGTCTGGGGGAACGGGTGAGGTGACCGTACAGCGCCGTCCTTGCCTCTATGTTATTATCCTGCCACAAGACTGTTGGGACGAAAGTGCTCAAGCGCTGTACCGGCGTTATCGGCCACAAAATCCCTTGGGCCTCATGAAGCTGGTACCACGCCCCGCCCTTGACTGCTCACGGAGTGGAAAGAGTCCGTCAGAATGGCCCATGAGAAAGGCGGGCTCCAGGAGAAAGATTGAACGAGACATACCGGAAAAGCGGATCAAGTGGGGCCAGAGCCGCACAACAGCCGCCCGAAGGGAAGGCACCACCGGCCTGGCATACAAACACCAGTCGCTCCTGCCGCCCCTGCGGCATAAGGCTTATATACGTGCTCCTACCTACTGTAGGCATCGAACAGCGGAGGGCCAAGTTGGTGTAGCGGTTACGAGGATGGGTCGAGTCGACACCGGGACCCTACCTGTACTCCGTTACGTTAGCCGCTTGGACTGCCGGTTCGAGCCCCGGTAGGGGTTAATTGTCAGATTTTCTGACCCGGAGAAACCTCCCAATTTGGGATGTTTCGTAGCTGTCGCCCCGAAGCGACAGTGAGCTTTTTGACTTTTTTTCATTGTCTTTTTTTTTCAGTTCTCCTTCCTTTTATCGATCACGCTTGGCGCCAGCGCTGGGCCTCCAGCTCAAAACACGGCGACATGCGCATGGTTCAGCGTATGCACGTAACGGCCGGAGCCTTCTTTCTGTCGGGCAAGGGCTTTGCCTATCGACGCACCCCAGTGCGTAGCTGGGTCATTTGTAAGCAGCCATAACACCATGGACCGACAAGGCCGCTCACTTGGGCTACACGAGAGGCATGTATGCCCATATTGGATGATGATATACGCACGTCCATACCCGTGGGAGTGGCTGCTAGAGCAAAGTATTGCTAGGCCCTGGGCTAGCTACCACGCGGATGTTCAAAGGGCAAAGGCGTTAGACCGGGGCGTGCTCTGGCGGCTGGCTAGATCAGTTCGAAGAGGACACATGGGCGGAGCATTCTGGATGTACGCTGAATACACCCTGCGTTCTTTGAGGACAGGAGATTTGGCAGATATTCTGCGCTAGTTCGGGAAACAATCGGGGAAGGCTGAGAGTTTGGATGCTCCAAGGGAGACGTGAGGTTGTGGTTTGCATGCGGCAGGCCAGCGATCGCCGCCTGAGTGGTTGTGTCAAAATGACGTCATGGACCACCGATGTTCCTATCCGAGTAATTTCTAGTCCCAAAGGGCCGGGAGCTAGCCAAGGTACCTCCAGGTAGAAAAACAGAAGCGCTCGACATTTAAACGCCTCGAAGCCTGCCAGAACTGACCACAAAAAAGGCCATCTACTAGCATCCTTCCCATCCAACATGAGCAACGAAGAGTGGAAGACAAGCGCCCCGTACGCGATCGGAGGGCCACCTGCTGGGGCGACGGTTTATTGGACCGGCAGCTGCCACTGCGGAAGGATCGAGTACAGTCTGACCCGGGACAAGCCACTGCAGTCCAAGTACTGCCACTGCGGCGACTGCAGGGTCCTCCATGGTGTAAGTTCAGCGTCCCATCTCACAAGACGGAAGAGCACGGTCAACGGCTGTGCGCTGACGAACTTGAATCCAGGCACCCTTCCAATGGGCCGCCATCTTCCACAAGTCAGATATACACTTCGCGCACGGCGCGCAGGGCCTGGGCTGGTACCACAGCCCAACCAAGTCGCCCGAGCATCACCTGCCGTGCAAGGTGTACTGCGCCTTCTGCCGCGCGCCCATCATGGACGAGGGCCGCAACATGGTGCTGCTCTTCCCAACCCTGATCAACGGCCTGGACGAGCGCGCCCGGGAGGCTTTTAAGCCGCAGTCGCACCTGTTTTACCCGCAGCGAGTCGTCGACTTCGCCGGCGACGGGGTCACCAAGTGGAGCGGGCTGGACGACAAGAGCGACGAGCTCGGTGAGGATGGACGTCCAAAGGGGGCTTGATGGGCGAGACTGGGCAAAATGTGGATGGACAAGGGAGCTGAGTCAATGTCAAGGCTGGACTCTGGTGAAGCCATATGGCAATAAAAAAAAAAAAACCTCTGCTCCGAGGACGGAGTCAATCCTGCACTCGTCCATGTCAGACCCACTCGAAGGGCGCAGGATGACAAGATGGCTAGGCCCGATGAGCGTCATCGACTGCAAATAAAAACCGCATCTTCGCGGCAACAAGAAATCAACAAAATGGGGGCTCCAAGTGTCCCGTCAAGGCAGAAACACCCAAAATGGCGACCGAAACGCTGGTGATGACGCCGGTCGTGGCGCTGGAGCCCAAAACGACGGCGTACGAGCCCGAGTCCCACACAGGCACAACCACCGACGCCAGCAGCGTCCTCACGCAGCACGGGCGGCGCCTGGCCGCCGGGCAGCAGCAGCACGCGGCCGACGACAGCGACCGGGACCCGGTGCTCGAGGCGTCGCGCCTGGCCGACAGCGAGGTGCCCGACGGCGGCTACGGCTGGGTCGTCATCGGCTGCTCCGCCGTCGCCAGCCTCTGGTACACGGGCACCCCCTACTCCTGGGGCGTGATCCAGGCCGACCTCGTCCGGCGCGGCCTGTCGACGCCCGCGACCCTGTCCTTTGTCGGCTCGCTCGCGCCCACCCTCATCTCCGTTCTGGGCATCGCGACGGCCCGCCTGCTGGCCGGCCTGGGCGTGCGCCGCACCGCGCTCCTGGGCATATTCACGCTCGGCCTCAGCGCCCTGCTCAGCAGCTTCTCCGTCGGCAGCGTCCCCGGGCTGTTCGTCACGGCCGGCGTCGTCCAGGGCGTCGCCATGAGCCTGTGCTTCATGTCGTGCGGCGTCGTGCCCGCCCAGTACTTCAGCCGGAAGCGCGGGCTGGCCAACGGCATCGTCTACGGCGGCGGCGGCATCGGCGGCGCCGTCATCAGCCTGGGCCTCGACGCGCTGCTGCAGCGCGTCGGCCCCGAGTGGACCTTCCGGATCCTAGGGCTAGCTATCCTATCGACCGGCCTGCCTGCTGCGTGGTTCATCAAGGAGCGGACGCCGATTACCCACCGCGTCAAGTTTATAGACTGGTATGTTGTTTGTCGTGTCTCTCTGCATTTCGATAGTAATGTAGCACCAGCTGAGCGGATTCGAACATGTATTTCTAGGCACCTTTTCAAGAACCTCAACTTCTTCCTCATCTTCCTCGCCAGCGCCATCGCCGTCTTCCCCGTCCTGGTGCCCCCCTTCTTCACCCCGCTGTACGTGCAGGCCATGGGCCACTCGCCCAGCGTCGGCGCCGGCCTCGTCGCGGGCTTCAACTTCTCGTCGGCCGTCGGCCGCATCGGCACGGGCTTCCTGTGCGACAGGCTCGGCGCGCTCAACGCCCTCATCATCTCCTTCGCCATCAACGCGACCAGCATGCTGGCGCTGTGGCCGGCCTCGACCAGCCTGCCGCCGCTGGCCGTGTTCGTGGTCGTCAACGGCCTCTCCAACGGCGGCTTCTTCGCAGCCATGCCCACCGTCATGGGCAACACGTTCGGGTCCGCACGCGTCGCCATCGCCATGGGCATGGTCGTGACCGGCTGGTGCGGCGGCTACCTCATGGGCGCGCCCATCGCGGGCTACCTGCTCGACGCGTACGGCGGCTCCAACAATGGCGGCTTGCAGGCGTACCGGCCCGCCATGTTTTATGCCGGGTCGCTGGCGCTTGCGTCGACGGCGCTGACGGTGCTGATGCGGTTTAGGATAAACAAGGCGCCGTTGGCGAAGCTGTAAGCCGCTGACGGGCGGGCCAACTCCTGTCCGATGCATCCCTCAAGCTAGAACTAGATCCCGACCATAGACCTGATACAATCCTCATTCGCTCCCATGCTCAGCTCGGAGATAACGGGCAGGGTGCATCGTAACTTTCAGCTGTTCGTTTCTGCACGAGGTTGAGTGCATGTACGTTCTTGGCTCCCTTTCGGCCGCCCAATCGAGTTTAGGGTCCAGGCAGCACTTGTGCTACAGCTGCCAAGTGCGGCGGGAAGTTAGTGCCTAGGTGCCTAGCTCGTCGCCTTGGCCAGACTTGACGTGAAGCTCGGCCTCCAGCTCGGGGCTCGCAAAATATCTCCGCGCGACGCTCGTCTGCTGTCTCCTCACGGAACACACGGCCAGCCTATAATTAACCCGCCATTCTTCCATCAAAGTCATCAATCGCCACAACGCACGCACTGCTTCTCCTTTCAAGCCATCATCGCCACCCATCGCATCGCCATCCATCACACATTCATCCGAGGAACCCCACATCCCGCCCAACATGGTTCTCCATCACGTCGGCCTCCAGGTCCTCGAGGCCGACCTCGACAAGGTCGTCGCCTTCTACACGGCCGCCCTCGCGCCGCTGGGCTACAAGGAGGCCATGCGGTTCGGCACCGCCGTCGGCCTCAGCGGCGACGGCGGGGTCCACACCGACTTCTGGGTGACGGGGCAGTCCGTGAAGCCCAATACCGTCGCGCATGTGGCTTTTGCCGGCAGTAAGTGTTTTTTTTTTTCCTTGCCGCCGTTTGTTGCTCTGTCACGATGCAAGTCAAATGAGGCGATACTGGCCCGACACTGATTATGATGCTTCCGCGGCGGCAGCCCGTGCCCAGGTCGACGCCTTCCACGCCGAGGCCATCAAGTTCGGCGCCAAGGACAATGGAGCGCCGGGGATCAGGGCCCAGTACCACCCCAACTACTACGGCGCGTTCGTGTTTGACCCGGCGGGTAACAATGTCGAGGTGGTCTGCTTCCAGGAGCAGGATGGCTCCAAGTAAGGTCAGGCGATGGTTAATTATGGGAATCATTGCGCGTGGTAAAAGGTAGTGCGGGTAGATGTTGCAAGAGCACATGATTATGGAAAAATGAAGACGGAAACTAGGCCTGAGTATCCATTGTAATTATTGCCGATGAGCGTCGCCTCTATTCCACGGCGGATGTGCATGTAGGAGACGCTTTGGCTAGCTCCCGATGTCTAAGGGGCTAATTACCGGATAATGCCACTGAGATAGGAGACCCCCGGCTCTGTCTGCGCGGCTGTCCTGTAGCTCTGGAAGCCATCCTTTGGTGTATTTTAGTGCCGGGTGATTATTTAACCGTCAACACCGGCTAGGGTCGTGATGCCCGGCCCGGTCTCGGATCGCCTGATATAATCTTCTGCTGCTTTACGACACTTCGGAATCTCGTCAAGAAAGCCTTTCTGTCGATCATGCTTATTTCTTTGTTGGGATTAATCCAGATCACTATGCTACGATATTGTACCATCCGGGCAGGATCAAGCAATAGATAGTACACCTCCTTTGTGAAAGCAGCCATTGTTGAGTTCTCCTTCGTTGACCATGTTTGTCTCCTTTGCCCTCGTGCCTCATTCTCAATAGAGCTCGTCGAGGTCTTTGATAAAGCCACAGACGGTCTTTCTTCAACCAGTGATTGTGAGATATGTGTGGTCAGCGCCAGGACAGAGTACATATAATTATTCAACGACTCGCTCGCTTCTGACTGTGAAGACGATGGCGTAACCACAGACCCTAAGCAGGCCGCCTCCATCTTGATTCTTGCCAGCCAGCACGAATCCAGAGACGGCCTATCTTAACCCAAACAGCCGTTTCAAACATGTCTTACATCCCCACAATCGAGGATATCGCCGACACCATCGCGTCGGCAACAAAGGGCGAGGTCCCCCCGCTGGAGCACCTTTGTGTGCTCCTTGAGGAGAACGACGGCGTGCCCGTTGAGGACAACGATGGCGAGCCCATCGTGGACGGGGAGCCGAACAAGCAGAACGTATACAAGCTGGTGGCGGCGGTTTATGCCATGCTGAACGAGCTTGATCAGGCGTCTGACGTCCTCAGGCGCGGCAATGACCGCGACCTGGTGCCGTTCACCGACAGCCAGCGCGTACAGCTCCGCGCACGCATGGACGCGGTGCACAACTGGCTGTGGAAGCATCGCTCTGCGGGAGGCCCGTGTCTAGTTGCCACCTTTGAAAGCCTGAAGGGTCTCCAAGATGAGTGTAAGTCCGTTCTTCGGACCGTGCGCAGGTAGGTAAATTACGGTTCTGCCCCAAGGGGCTCTAGGGGATTTCTCTAGAGACGGGCCCGAGCGAAGACGGTGAAGGTAAGGCGTCAATAAGGACATTTCCCTCGTTTATTAGCTGCTTAATGCCCAATCCTTGTCCCTTAGCCATTACGGTTTTTCGTTGAGTGAAATGCTCGCCCGTGACTTGAGCCTCCTCCATCAGCTCTATTGGGGAAAGGGCATTGAGATTGCTCCTTACCCCTGAAACGTGCGCAGCGGGCTGCTGGTCCAGCTCGCTCAGCATATTTTAATGCGTACTAGCAAATAAGCATAATAAAAGAAAAGGGTCCAACCCGCAAGTTTATGCCCTTTGATTGGGAAATCATAACAAATTAAACTTTCGAATCGGCTTTGCATTTGCGGGGTTTGGAGGTAAAGCATGAGAACATAGCAACTGTTCGAAATTGCGGGCCGACGGGAAGGGCATTAGGGCGACAGCCTTAGCCTATTTGATGTTCGGCGACAGATAAGGGCAGCATCCGACAGAAACAGCGCTGGCACGACCCGACCCTGGGCCGTTCTCGAGCCCCGCGTCTGTGCCGATAATGCGACGTAGCGTTGCCCGTTTGTGGATCGCTCTGGTGCTTGTTTCCGCGCCTATCTAGCCGCCGCCGCTGCCGCGAACCATCTGTCTTAGACAGTACGGCATCTCATTTTGACGGCAATACTGTCCGTCCCCTGGCACTTGCTCCGGCCTTTCTCTGCGGACTTCCCCAGACAAGGGGGCCCTGCCTGCCCCGCACGCAGGGTGGAGATGTTGAACTCGAGTGGCTGGCAGCTGGCCATGTGCAGCACCTAGGCTGGGGGCGCCTTCGAGAGCGCTTCCACGAACGTGGCAAGCACGAGGACACGAACGACATGATTAGGTTGGCCGAGCCCCCCTCGTGGCTGCCGTTTTCCGTCCGGGTCCAGGTTAGGCCTCGAGGAATAAATGTCGTCAAAGTTCGAGTCGGCAGTCAATGGTGTGACCCGACCGGGAAAGGATGGCCTTGCCTCTAGCGCGCCGCTCCTGCCAATAAAACTCTGCTTTGGCTTGTCTTGGCATGGCAACTTCCATCAATATTCGAAGGCCCAAGCCCGGGCAAATAGATAGACCGGCCGGTGGGAAAGGCTTTGCGCTTCTCCGCATCTCTCCGCAGTCGCCGCTGACAGTTTGCGGCCGATCGAGCACGGCTGGTGTCCAAGTCCAGTTTGGCCTGCTGAGGAGCTGCGGTCCGAGTGGTGGAGAAAGAGAGGGGGAGGAGATTTCCATCCTAGGCCACCCTGGTCGGCCTAAGACAGAAGCAGCCCTATACATAGCCTAGCTCGGCGGCTGGGCGTTGCCGAGAGACGCTATTTCATCTGCGAACCAAACGTGGGCGGGCGGCGGCAGCAGCAGAGCAGCCCGCCCGCCCTCGGGCACTCCGGTGACCCATCCTAGAAGGGAACGCCTCTCGTTCGCGTGTCCAGATCCGTGTTAGACCGATATGGACGGTTGCCGGTATGCGTTGCCGACCGGGAGGGCCGTGACGACAGGAGCGGAGGCAGAGGGCAGCATAAATAGCACCGTCTAGGACCCTCTTTTTGCCGCCCTGTCTCCTCTTGCTCGCCAGACCAGGGTCTTTCGTTTCTCTCCCTTCGTCCTGCCACCGCCACTCAACATGTCTCGCCTGGCTGCTGTCGCCGGCTCGCTGCTCCTGGCGGCCACCGCCTCGGCCGCTGTTGCACCCCGCGATGGCTCGCCGCCCACGGTCCAGCTGGCCAACGGCTCGTACTACGGCCTGCACAGCCAGACATACAAGCAGGACATGTTCCTGGGCATGCCATATGCCCAGCCGCCCGTCGGCGACCTGCGATTCCGCCAGTCGCGGTCCCTGAACTCTACCTGGCAGGGCAGCCGTAATGCCACCGAGTACGGCTATGAGTGCATCGTAAGCCCCGACCAGAGGTGTTCCAGCGTGGAGGGAAATTGGTGAGAGCCTACCTAACAGCGAGTCTTATTTCTTCCGTGTTTAGGGCTACGGCAGCGACCAGTGGGCCCAAACGGGTGCCAACTACGTCAGCGAAGACTGCCTGACCGTCAACGTCGTGAGGCCCGACAAGGTCGGCCCTGGCGACAACGTCCCCGTGGCCGTGTGGATCCACGGCGGCGCGTACTACATGGGCGGCGGCAGCGACCCGCGCTACAACACCAGCTTCATCGTGCAGCAGTCGGTCGCCATGGGCACGCCCATCGTGGCCGTGACCATCAACTACCGCCTGTCGAGCTGGGGCTTCCTGTACAGCAGCGAGATCGCGGCCGAGGGCGCCACCAACCTCGGCATGCGCGACCAGCGCCTGGCGCTGCGCTGGGTCCAGGAGAACATCGGCGCCTTCGGCGGCGACAAGACCAAGGTGACCATCTTTGGCGAGAGCGCGGGCGCCAACGCCGTCGGCACGCACCTCGTCGCCTACGGCGGGCGCGACGACGGCCTCTTCCGCGCCGCCATCAGCCAGTCGGGCGCGCCCACGGCCTTCCCGGGCAACGCGTCGCTCGCGGTGTGGCAGCCGCGCTACGACGCCCTCGTGGCCGCGACCAACTGCTCCGGCGCCGCCAGCTCGCTCGCCTGCCTGCGCGCCCTGCCGTCGGCCGCGCTCTCGGCCGTGTTCAACAGCTCCGTCACGGCCGGCTGGCTGTACCGCCCCGTCATCGACGGCGACTTCCTGCAGGCCACGGGCACGCAGGAGCTCTCCCAGGGCCACTTCGTCAAGGTGCCCTACCTGATCGGCTGCAACGCCGACGAGGGCGGCACGTTTGGCCGCCGCGGCATCAACTCCGACAGCGACTTCCACAACATGCTCCTCGGCCTCGCGCCCCGCATGGACGAGGGCACGGCCGCCACCCTCGCGGCCCTGTACCCGGACATCCCGCAGATCGGCGTCCCGTCCACGCTCGTCGGCCGCCCGACCGGCACGCTGGCGACGCAGCTGGGAACCCAGTGGAAGCGCTCGGCCTCCTACGTGGGCGACCAGTTCATGCACGCCCCGCGCCGCCTCGCCGCCCAGACCTGGGCCGGCGCCGGCGTGCCCGTGTACAGCTACACCTTCGACGTGCTCGTCCAGGGCGTGCCGTTTTGGCAAGGCGCCAGCCACTTCCAGGAGGTCGTCTTCGTCTTCAACAACGTCCAGGGCCTGGGCTACGGCAACGTCGTGCCCAACCCCATCGTGGGCGGGCCTCCCACGTTCCCGCGCCTCGCCGACCTGATGAGCCGCATGTGGGTCAGCTTCGTCGTCAGCATGGACCCCAACAACGCCGGGATCAGTAAGTTGATGGGCCTTTCGTGTTTTTTTTTTTCTTTTCTTTGCGAGCAGCAGAGGAAAGAGGAAAAGACAGAAGATGTGGTGACTGACCAGCTACTTCCACAGAACTCCCCGTCCCGTGGCCCCCGTATTCGCTCGACACGCCCCAGAACTACGTCTTTGACGTCAACGGCACCGACATCGCCCACGTCGAGAATGATCTCTGGCGCGCCGAGGGCATCGACTACATTTCGAAGCGTTTATACACCATCTATGGGCAGTAGACACGATTGGTTGGTGTGGTGATGAGACATGACATGTGGCGGACAAGTGGTGTGGTGTATATATATTACGGACTGAAATCCAAATAATAATATCCAAGCAACAGCCGCTCCGCTTTTTGTTCTTTGAAAGACGATATGCCGCCAGCCATGATCCCAGCGTAGATAGAAGAAGGAAAACGCGTAAGAAAGCAAAACGAAACTCCAGGTCGCTCAAATGTCCTTGACAAAGCCCACCTCAACGACCCTCTCCATGGACAGGCGCAGGTTCGCAATCTTCTCGCGCGTGTTCTCGCGGATCCACAGGAACAGGCTCAGCACCGCCCGCCGCCCAAAGCCCGTGCCCTCGCGCACCCGCATCTGCTCCTTGCCGACGACATACATGACCTTTGACGCAAACGCCTTGTCCAGTCTGACCACCTCCGCCTCCACGGCTGTTACTGCTGCTGTTGCTGTCGGTGGCCTCCTCTGCCGCAGGGTGCCATCGTTGTTGTCGTCGTCGGCGGTTGCGGTGGCGGCCACGGCCACGCCGTCCGTGGCATCGACGACAACTCCATCCTTCTCGGTCCCAGTCCCGCTCGCTTCGGCCTCGACAGTGGCGGTCGCGGCGGCGGGTCTCCCGGCACTCTGCTCTACGTAATTGCGCACCTGCTCATAAACTAGCGCGGCCAGGTCCGGGGTGATGACCTCGTCCATGAAGCCGTGCTTGACGATGAGGCGATAACATCCCGGGATCTCACGGAACCGCTGGACCAGGTACCGCTCGGCGCCGTCGACGGTGGGCGTGTCGACGGGGTGCAGGTGGAAGAAGACGGCGACCTCGGGCACGGCGACGAACTTGGTCACGAACTGCGTAAACACCGTCGGCGTGGTCGTGCCTGACTTGTCGAAGAAGATGCCCAAGCCCCGGAGCGTTGAGAGCGTGTCGCCGCCCCACTTGTCCGTCAGCCGGAGCGCCTGGCCGGAGGCCGCGACGCCCTGGCTCTCGTGCTGGCTGTTGTTACTACTGCCGCTGCCGCCGCCGCTGGTGGTCCTCTCGTGGCTGCCGCCGGTTGCTGGGGCGGCGGCGGCGGCGGTCACGAGGGTGCTGAGCTTGAACCGGTCCTCGGCCTCGGCGCGCCACTGGTTCTCCTTGCCGAACCTCCAGAGCAGGAACAGGCAGGCCAGGGCGCCGGCGACGAGGAGCGTCAGCCACGCGCCGTCGGGCACCTTTGTGAGCGCCGAGCTGAGGTACAGGCCGTCGATGGTGGCGAAGAAGAGCCAGGGCAGAAACACGAGGAACGGGCTCAGCTGCCAGACGATGATGGCGACGAGCGTGACCATGCACGTGTCGAAAAAGGTGACAAACATGACGCACACGCCGTAGGCGTTGCCGAGGCGCGTCGTGTCGCGGTACACGGCCGTCACCAGCACCGCGCCGGCCATGAGCAGCCAGTTGAGAAAGGGCACGTAGACCTGGCCGTGGAACACGCGGCTGACGTGCACGACCTTGACCTGGGGCGAGTATGACAGCTTCATGAGCTGGCTGACGAGCTGGAAGGTCGCCGTAATGATGGCCTGGCTGGCCACGATGGCGGCCAGCACCGCGAGCACCAGGCTCGGGTAGAGCATCCCGGGCGGGACCGTGTTGAAGAAGGGGTTCGAGTAGGCCGACGGCGTCTGCGTGATGAAGGCCGCCTGCCCGCTGTAGGCGAGCAGCAGGCACGGGTACGTGTAGCAGAGCCAGCTGATGCGAATGGCGCCCAGGCTGAAGGCGCCCAGGTCGGCAAAGAGCGCCTCGACGCCCGTGAAGCTGAGCAGGATGCCGCCCAGCATCCTCCACGCGTCCGTCTTGTGGTCGGCGAAGAAGCGGAAGGCGAAATAAGGGCTGAAGGCCTTGAGCACCGTCCAGTCGTGCATGATGAGGTTGTAGATGCCGAAGCCGCCGTTGAAGCCGAGCCAGAGGATGACGATGGGCGCGAAGCTGGACGCCAGCTTGGTCACGCCCAGCGGCTGGATCAGGAACAGGAGCACGATGATGCCGCACGTCGAGCCCACGATGGTCGGCTGCGAGATGTCGGGCTTGACGACCGAGAGGCCCTGGACGGCCCCCAGGACCGACTGCGCCGGCGTGAGCACGCCGTCCGCCATCACCATGCTCACCGACAGCACGCCGATGGCCTTGAGCAGGCCGCGGAAGAACCTGCTCTTCTCGAGCGTCGTGCGCAGCGTGCCCGTGCCCGGCTTCAGATCCTCCGTCAGGTGCCGTTTCATCTTGACCAGCCCTTGCTCGCGGGGGTCGCGGTCGGTAAGGTGTGCCTACCAGTCAGGCAGACGCATAGTGTCAATATGAGCTGAAGCTTGCCCCCTCGGTCCCACGGCCGCGTTGTGCTTACATAGCGAGTGAGGAGAGAGTAACAGCTAAAGGTGCCGCCCTCGCCCTCGTTGTCGGCCAGGAGAACAATCAGGACGTATTTGACCGTGACGACGAGCGTGATGGACCAGAGGACGATGGACAGGACCCCGAGGACGTCGATAGGCGACGGCTCGGACGTGAACGTGGACGAGAAGACGTAAAGCGGGCTTGTTCCAATGTCGCCGTAGATGACACCAACGGACTGATAAGCAAGCCTGCGATTTCGAAAGGAGAAAACTTGTCAGCAACAGAAAGAGAAAAACAAAAACGCCCACGGGTTCACAAGAGCAGAAACATACCACAGGAGCGTGCTTCCACGAAACACCTGCTTCTCCTTGACCTCGTCGCCTAGCCAAGCGGAGCCCTCCCCGTCGTCGAGACTGCGCATCGACGCGTGCGACTGCCGCCGCGAGAGCGAGAAGGCGCTGTTCATGCTCCTCCGCCGGTCGAGCGTGCGGGCGTTGTACACGCCGCCGACGTGGCCCGTGTCGACGCGCGTGAGCGGGGTGATGGGCATGGTCCCATTATGGGCGGTCCCGGTCCGCGCGGGGTGCGCGCCCTCGGCGATCTTGACGCTCAGCGTCGGCTGCGTGTTTTCGTTTTCGGCCATTGTGGAACGGATTTTTGACGGAAGCGAAGCGGGAGGTGGCGAGGGAGAGAGGGGTAGAGAGGTCGGTCGCGGCTTATGATGGTGGAAAGGGCTGGGTGGGCTAGGAGACTAAGACGACGCCAGGAGAGCGGCTACAGTACGAAGGGAAATAAGAGCAGGGGAAAGCGCCAAGAGGCGGGCGAGAATCTCAGATCCCCGCCGTCGTGGTAGAGCGATAGGGAGTGAGTTGACTGTCAGCTCATGGCGGTTTGCGCCGGCAAGAAACGAACAATGGCTCTCAGCTGGCTTGGGGGACCGTTGTCTCTTTGAGCATTTGCTGAAAAAAGCCAATTGTTCGCACACGTGGGCGGTCTAGACCATCAACTGACGGACCCCAGGCACAGCCGAAGGAACCATACTACATAACACCCGTCAGGGTACCCTACCTAGGGTCCTGGCCGCAGCCGATAACGCTGTACTTCTAGATTGGTCCATCGGCCTCCGAGCGGCTGGGAGGTTGACAGAACTCTGTTGGATGTCAGCCCGCCCGCGCCGCACCGCTGCAAGAGGAAATAACTCATACTTCTCCTGCGCCTCGGGTGGCCACATCGCATGCGGGAATGAACAGACCGACTGACTGCGTCGTCGTTGCCAAACGCGTCCCTGAAATAATTTGCCGCTGCGACCCTAGACCCTGGACAGCAACGTGCAAAAGCCCCAACGAATAGGATGGAGGGTGGGACTCGTTCCTTCCTGGTGCCTACGCCCATGGTTGTTCTTGGCAGAGGTGGGGTAAATTTGGAAGCACGAGCCAGCTCCTCCATGTAGGAAAACTGGGGAAACAAGCTCTGCAAGCTTTCGGGACCAGACGAGATGGCGTACTGTACGACGTCGTTGGTGCGTGCTGAAGTCAAGGGGTGTGGATTCTGTTGCAATGGCAGCACGGTAGCCAGCAGGGATGGTGTCATAGTGTGTGGTAGTGCCTCGCGACGTGGGGAATGTGGTTATGTTTCGAGCTGTCCAGGGTTGTCCAGGGTCGTGTTTACAGGACAGGTATGTGATAAGAGATCTCGAGATCGGCGCATGGCTGCACCGCCAGAGCTTGAAATGGCAGGGATTTAGGGATTGGCCGTCTGTTTCTAGGTGCACATGCATGCAGCTGCGAACACATGTGATTGTGGGAAGCTCGGCGCTGCCGCAGCTGGGAAAACCTTTGCGAGCCCAACTTTGCGAGCCCGCGAGGAGGCCCCGCCCCCAAACAAAATGAAAGAAATAAAAACGTGTAAAATGAGGCCTTTTGTCTTCGTTCTCTTTCCTTCCAATCAGCACCGAGATTGAAGGCCACGCGCCAGGGCCTCTCATTTCGAAAATTGTGCTTGTCGTTTCAGGCCGTTCCTGACCACAGCCCTGCTGACGTCGCTGCGTCGCTCCCGGTCGTTGTGCATAGATGGGCGCACGTTCGAGTAGTTCCTGTTCGGACCGAGGAAGAACGGATGCCCTAAAACAAACCTAAAAAAAAAAAAAAAAAACAAGGAAGGGAGCACGAGCCGTCCCACTCTACACCATAAATTGCAGGGGCGGCAAGAAACAAAAAAAAAAAAAAAAAAAAAANAAAAAAAAAAAAAAAAAAAAAAAAAAAAAAAAAAAAAAAAAAAAAAAAAGGAAATGGATCCAACGTCCCTCATCTAGTCGAGCTGATCCACAGTCTGGCCGTTGCTACCCTTGGCCGCCCTATCTGCAGCGCCCTCGACACTGGCCCCGTCCTCCTCGCTGACGGCGACGCACCAGCCAAACTCGTCCTTGATCCTGCCCAGCTGGATGCCCTGGAGCTGCGCAAGGAGCCTGAGGCACAGCGGGCCAGCATCGTCTTGCGACGCGGGCATGTACGCTATCGTCTCCTCGCCCCCGCCAACCTCGAGTCGCGGGTGCTGCTTCACCTGCGCGGCGAGGGACTTGGGGTCCGATCCGCTCATCCTGCGCGTGATGGACCGGATGGGCACTAGCGCCGCAGCGGTGCCGGCGGCCATGATTTCGGTAAAGTCGGGCAGCTCCGCGTATTTTATCTGGTTGGCCGCAGCAGTCAGCGCTCTTGCCTGCCTAGGTAGGTCCGGCCAAGTTCTCCGCCACTCCGCCCCAATGGGAGCAGGTTGGGTTTGTGCCGGGCCCGGTCTAACGCAAACCCATAAAAAAAAGCGAAAACCACTAACCTGTCGCTTCTCGACTTTCCAGCCGAAGCTCCTGCCGATCTGCTGGATGCTCTCGCTCGTCACGCTGTCGATGACGTTCTTGGAGTCGGGTACCACCAGGGTGACGCCGCCCCGGCCGTCGTCGACCGCGCCGATGAAGCCGCTGGTCGAGAACTCGTCCACCTCCTCGTGCGTGGCCGAGTCGAGGTGCAGCGTGATGCCGTATCCGTCGGCCCTGGCCTTGTCGCTCCACCTCAGCACGGGCGCGTAGTTGCCGCCCACCTTTGCGCTGCCGGTGCCGTTGGGCGCCGCGCGGTCGAAGTCGTCGAGGATGAGGGCCTTGACCGGGTGCGTGCCGTGGTAGACGCCCGTGGGCAGCACGTAGACGGCGAACGTGTACTCTTCGGGCGGGCTCAGCCCCAGCTGGGCCGAGGAGCCGTAGATCTGCGGGCGGATGTACATGGCGGCGCCCGTGTCGTGCGGCGGCACGAACTCGGCGTTGAGCGACACGGCCGCCTTGACGGCCTCGAGGAACAGCTCCGTCGGCACGGGCGGGATCGAGATGAACTCGGCCGAGTGCTGCATGCGCGCGGCGTTGCGGTCCGGCCGGAAGATCCGGATGGCGCCGTCGTCGCCAGGCGCGCGGAAGGCCTTGAGCCCCTCGTAGGCCTGCTGCCCGTAGTTGAGCGCCGGCGCCATGCCATGGATGCGGATGTAGGGGTCTGTCACCCAGCGGAGGGGCGACCACCTGCCCGTCTTCTTGGAGTAGTGCGATTCGATGTGGCCGTTGACTGCGACGTGGCGATGGCGAGAGTCAGCAGGCGTTTAAACCACGTACCGTGCATTGATGCTTTTTTTCCCCTATGCGACCGCCAGCCATGGGAGGTACCTCCACCTACCTTCTCGAACCAGGAAGCCGACATTGGACCAGTCAATGGTGTTGACGGGCGGCGGAGGAAAGGAGGTCATCGTGGACGCCGGGATCGGAGGCAGTCGTTCGCAGCCACTCATAGAGGCGGACAAGGGGACGCGCTCGGAAGATGCTCGACGACACGATCTGGTGTGACAAGTACTATTTGAGGATACCTTTCCAGACAGTGTGACGGGAGAAGTGTCGCGGCGGAGGGCGTGGGATGGCTGTGAAGCTTAGTCGGGCATGCATTCCGAGATTCAGAGTCAGCGCCGCGCACTCGGAAAAAAAAAAAGCTGCCCCGCAATTGCGATCTCGGCCTCTAGCGTGGAGATTTTGCATGAGCTAGGTGGATGTTACACCGGGAGCAGACCCAACCAACCAGGGCACAGTTCCTCACAAGAATGGATTTGGCCACGGCAAAAAAAGCTACTTTAAGATGGAGAACGAGCGGACACCTTTAATATCTGGGATATATATCACCCCGGCGTATGTATTGTTTGATCCCCGTGTTTTTCTCTTCTTTCCTCTTCTTCTCCTCTTTTTTTTTTTTTTTTTTTTTTTTTTTTTTCCTCTTTTTTTTTTTTTTTTTTTTTTTTTTTACCTCTCTCTTTCTTTTTTTCTCTTAAAAAACGTGAGGTTTTTCCCTTTGAAAAGGTTCATAATGGATTTTTGGCATGATACTGTCTCATTCCCAGTCCAGTATGTCAAAGGCTGACATCAACCTGCAATTCAACAAGCCGGTGCTTGTGGAAGTTCATTTGGCTTTCTATTTTAGCGATCATAGAGACTAGTGTTAATAATCCCGCTTGCAATAGCAAGAGTATCCTTCTTTCGAGGCTCCAAGCCAACGCCCTCCAGCAGCCGGCTGTTCTTGGCTGTGACGCTCCATCTCACTTCCGAACCTTCCTGCCTCGAAATAGTACCGTCTTTGTGCTGCATGGTCCAGGCTGGTGTGGACCTGGGGCTCACCCTTTTTTGGCAGCTCGGGCCTCTCGGTTGCGGGTCTTGAGGTGCTTCATGAACTTCATCACGAGATCGACAGCTTCCTGGTCTCCCATGTCGAACAGGCTGACAAGAAGCGGGATCGCGCGTTTCTTTGACTATTTGCCTCCGTCTTTTCCAGGAACCTCCGATAGATCACGAATAGCATCCATGGCGGAGGCGAGGAGGCTGGAGTCGGGAGGGCGGATGGGCGCCGTGGCGGGCGGCTGCTCGTTGCCGTTAGACATGGTGATTCTGCGTCCTTGGTGACGAGTCCCGGGCTATGTCTGGTGATGTGCGAAGACGGCCTGTCGCGAGTTGTGATATGTGGGCTTGCAGGTTATCAAGCAGAAGTTTGGCTCTTGGGCGGCCCTGTGGATGTTGAGATTTTGTGAAGAGAGAAAAGAGCAAGCGTGCAAAATTTTCGTGGCAAGGACCCACAAGGAACAGTCCCTAGGTAACTACCAGTTAATTGGCACAAAAAGGAGGGCTCTGGGGGTAGATGAGCGGATCCGTTCGTTTGCCCAGCTTTGGCCGACTTTTATTAGGTGCTGGACTAGCAGATACACAGTATCGTGTACCTCCTTTTGGGCCACAAACCGTCATATCTTCCCCTTTGGCTCCATTCTTCTCGTAGCACTCTTATAGTGATCTAGGCGGTGACTGAAGTCTCATAACAACCAATTCTTGCTCTCAGTTTGCCTGTTGAAAGTCTGACCCCGTTGTCATCCCCTTTGCAACCTACTTCTCAAACCCTATGTCGCAAAGGAACGGGACCCACGCGGGGGATCTACGGTATCAGGACCCCGGTGCGCGTTACGGAGCCCCGGCCGGCCGGGGCCGGAGCGCCTGCGCACCGGCCCAGGCGGGCGAGTGCTCGTTAACCCCTGCAACGCACCTGCATATAAAGAGCCAGAGAGTCTCCTACTCTCAGCCCCTCTCCTACTAGTTAGACAGGAGGTAGATTCAACTATATACGGTCTACTGCATGCACCTCTACTTTGCAATACCCCATTTACAATACCCAACCGAGTCCGTCGAAGCACTGGCTGTGCAGAGTTAAATAGCTTCTAGAACACCTTTCAAAAAAAAATCGACTGGTCGAGGGAACGCGACACTCGCGAGTCCCTTAATCAATCCATATCTAGATAGGCTAGAAGTAACCATGTACTAGCCACGTACTCTATATCCCTTCTGCTATCTTTCCTTGTAAAACGATAATGCATGCCAGAAACTCTGTTTTTTCCCTTTTCCAATTCTTTTTATAAGTCCTTAAATTCATATTTTATT